>JAPYZO010000688.1:0-23815 GCA_030522905.1 Torymus flavipes | reverse complement strand
AAAAGTATGTGAGGGAGAGAGAAAGAGGGAGAGGAATAGGCCGCCGCCGCGCGTGTAGCGAGCAAGAGTTGCGTTACGTCACTTTCACGCGCGCTTGGTGCTCGACGCTGGCTCGCGCCGACTCGGCCAGACTAGACGACGCCACGCACAAGTGACTGACCAGAGAGTGAGAGAGAGCGCGCGCTGAGCTAAGCGAGCGCAAGCCTTTTTTACGACGCCTCGCGTGTGCACACACACACACACACACACACACATATTATAGGTGTATATACATATATATATATGTGTACAGCGCGCGATGATGATGCATGTACACGTGTACACGCTCGGTTGAGCGGCGCGCGCGCGCGCGTCTTAGCCGCTGCTTAGTGTTTATATATAAGACGCTCCACTTTTTCAAGTTTACTCGGCGAAGTTTCCAGTCCTTTCTCATCGAGCATTCGGAGAGAGTAGGCGCGAAAGAGGGAGCAGCTAATCAAGAGAGAGAAAACTTTTCGAGGCGTGGAGCACTTTATAGTTGTCTTATAGCCTGCCTTGTACTAGATTAATTTTTCTATATACACTAGTATTACCAAGTGTTGCGAGCTATGTAAATTAAATAATGAAGTGCGAAAAAATATACGAGGTGTACCACGGACCCGAAGTGTTCTATTCTATTCGTGTCTTGACCACGGAGCTAACGTTGCGATGCTATATGTTGACTGCATCGCAGATTAGTTATTCTTTTGCCGAGTCGGCATGTCTATCGTCTTGCATGCTCTCGAACGTTGACGGAGAGAGTTGGCCCATGACACAAGTACGAGTGGCATGTCTATACGCATCGGTGTCTTTAAAATTCACTCGGTTATTTATCGAAGGATAAATTGTGTCAATTATCCTTTCTGAATTGTTCTATTCATTATAGAAAAATAAAGAAGAAAATGCGCTTACGTTTATTTTGAAACGAACTTTTTCGTTTATAATATACTAAGAAAAATAAGAAAATAAAATTTAAATTGATATATATTATTGTGTACAACTTCACTGAGTCACGGCGGCATTTAAAACCAGCAAATCGTTAGAAATTTTAATCGAGAACGGAATAAAAATCTGGCATATCACGCTATATTAGCTCACGCGCACATCGCGAACGTCGGTTATCTTATCCAATATACAACTGCCGCTGCATGTGGTAGCGGCCACAGCTGCACTGAATTTCTTTTATCGCGATCTGCTTTGGTATATATAGTTTGACCGTTTAAATGAAAATGAGTTTAAACGAAAGAAATGCTTATTAAAACAATAATGCGTTGATAATTTTCTAAAAAAAAAAGAATTATTCATCGCTTATATTCGTAATAGAAATTATCATATGTAAAAAGACAACAATTCAATGATAAATATTCTTTTCTTATGGTACGCATTACACTTACACGCAATTGATCATCGCGAATGACGAATCCAACACGTAATTTAGCGGGACGCGACGCGAGAGGGAAATTAATACAGCGCACGCGCGTATATAGCACGTAGACCGCGTTATCATTCGATTTCAATCTCACGCGCGCCTAATACAGCAGCGCGCGCGGCTAGTTGACAAAAGGAAAAACAAGGCGCACACGTTCGCTTGCGCGTGCGAGCGGAAAACTTTTCCACTCCCCTTTTGTGTTATCCGCGCGAGTCAATTTCCGCATTTACTTTGTATGAAAATCACCGTCAAGTGTGGCGCGCAGCCTCGGAACGCACGGCCCGTGACAATTAGCGAATGCCGGGCGCGTTTAGCTCTATCGCTTCGCACCTATCATGCGCGCGACGAATACACTTATTTTACAAGCAAGCCATCGTTGTTGCACACAAACACACGTGCTCGCGTCAATGTTATAGCGATGCGAGACGCGGTCGAATATAACGCCTATCGCGTTATTCGGTCGTGCTTTTATCTTTTGCCCTTGTCGTGTAGCTCTCTCAGTACGCTCTTTTTTTTGCTCATTCAGCGCATCTACTTTTTGCTTAGTCGCCGCCCCCGGTGTTATTTCTCTCATCGTCGCGCTGGAATAAAGCAACAAAGCCCGTAAAAGCAACGAGCGCTCTATGCATACGCACGAAAAAGTTCTTCGGGGTTCTCTCGGGTTTTTTTTTATCTTCTGTCGCGACTTTGCTGATGGTGCCAGGATCAAAGGATGAAATATTTTTGATGCTGCGCGTGTGTTTTACGAATCTTTGACCGGAAAGATTTTTTCCAGTCTGGTATTCTCTTTCAGTTGAAAAGTCTATCTGCTTATTCAGATTCTAATTGTAGAGGAAGTATATAATGAAAACACTAGCGACAATCTGTGTCAAGCTTTGAAATGAATTATTTTATATACACAAGTGAAATTTCATGATTTTCAAAATCCTATGATATTTTACGATTCAAAATTTATACATTCTATTTATTTTTACTTTTGTTTCAATGTTATAGGACTGGTTTTAATTTACGTTGACGGGTTTATTTTGATAAATTTTGGCATAGAGGCTCAGATAATATGCAAATATGACTTTCTACAGTACCTCAAGCTGACACTTTTCCTCGTCTGTGACAATGTTAAATGCTTTAGATTAAAAACAAATGCGTGGTCATGAGTCAGGAAACAAGTTGCAAATTCTATTGTATAAGGTAATCTCGTATATATATTTTTTTTGTTCAATTTGAAATGACAAAACTTGAACAACAAAATTTTAATACAAAACTTTCAAAAATATCATAAAATATTTAGAATTTATTATTTGAATATATACTTTCATTGACAAAATATACAATTCTAAAACGCTCTATGGAAACTTTCCAGAATTTTAAAGGCCACACAGGCCACTCTTCACGAAACATCGTTGCTACCTGCAGCAGTGGTGGTGGTGTATCGTCGTACAAAACACCACCACCACCATAGCGAGAAACGCTCAAAAGGGTACATTTTTCCCGCATGCTGTCATGCCGGCTCTCGCTCTGTGTACATTATTTCTGAAATCTGGGGATCGAAGGCACACAGGCCACCTGCATCTTTTACAGATGCGTTTAACCAGGTAGCCTTGCCATCAAAAGCTTGAATAATTTCGACCGTTCACAACCCCTGTAGTGAAGGTCTCAGTCTTCGTTCTATTACATTCTCATTCAAATATATTTTTTCTAAATAACAGAGCTATTATTATGTTCTTTATTTTTATCACGTTAATGTTAATAATAAGCTGTTTAAATATTTTATCGTTAATATTGATTATATATAATATATTATAGTTGTCTGGATAACATTGTAAAATATATCTACTCGAGAAAAGTAAACAAGTAACATTACTTTTTTTGTTAAGTTATGAACCGATTAGACAATGACTAATTTCTTACAATTCACTATGGATGTAGATAATTTGTACCTACATGTATAATATATTTCTTAAAATAGTCTCGCTTACTTATATAAATTCATACAGACTATATCAGTTAATCATATACCATTCATAAAATAAATGGCATTTGTTAATAATAAGTAATAAAATAATAAATGTAAATTCTTATCTGACGTGCTATAGTTTTGAATAAACTACGTCTCTTTAAACGAGAATTCTTTTCTTAATTAATCATTCACGATAAAATCTTTATTCTCCGATGTTTACCACATCTGAGCCGATTACGTAGTACAAAATAAAAATAATCATATTTATGAAAATTTACAAATTAAACTTCCATACGCGTGGAGAATATATATCTGAAATTTAATTACTTGATGCTATCCCTCGACTCGAGTAAATTTTCTCTCATTACGCTCATTCCACTATCAGCAAGTAGGTACATTGAAACAAAAGCCTCTCTCAGACCGCACGGTCGACTCACTTAATTCTGAAAATTTTTCACCCGACACCTGCGACTATCTCGACTATTTCGCTTTCCACGCGCCACAATTTAAATGTCGCGCACACACACATACACCGCTTATATGAGCTCTCTCGCCATATCCACGCTCGCTCGCTCGCTCGCTTACCTCGGCATTGGAATTAAACAGTTCCGCGTCGTTTCGTTCAGCTGCATTATCCATATGTATATACTATACACACGCCGATCGCGCACGAGCTCGCTTAGCGACACATACGCAAAAGGACATTTCGCGTCAGCGCGATATCCGCACGTATATACACACGCGAGACGCGGGCCTCGCGAAATTATCCGAGAGCCGTTCCCTCTCTCGCTCTTTTTTCCGCGCACATATACATATACGTATCTCTCGTGCGCAAGAGAGAGAGAGAGAGAGAGAGAGCTCGCGTTCAAGTATGTATCACACGTAAAGTCGCGCGTCCTTGGCCTTGAACGTATATCGCGAGCGAGCGAGCGAGTACAGCCCTCACAAACGTACGAGGAGGCGACAGAGTATGTGGAAAATGCGGGTGCACCGGTCGTCCGTGACGCGAGCGCAATATTTGCACGCGCGCTTCCGTTTCTTTGCGCCTTTTTCCCGGCGCGCAGAACTATAGCGATCGCTCTTCCGCGCGATCTCTCTTTCTCTGTCTGTCTGCCTCCGTCTCTCTCACTCTTGCCATCACGCACCGTTTCTCGCCAGCTCGTTTGTCCTCACTTAGCGCGATTTGCGTCAAGCTTTTTGTTCCTCCGTCCCGGTCTGGCAGAGTTGTTAAATGCTTTAACTAATGCAATAGGAATATTTTAGTTAGTGTCTTTCTATAATCGTGGGAATAATAGTACTTAAATAATCTCTTTGAAATAAAAGTGTGGAATGACACACGTTTTAGGATAGTCGTAAATATTGTATAATCATTTTTGTTTATGTTAAAACTTTCGCTTGTTAACGATAACTTTAACGTTACCTTGTATTTCAGCCGAAAATGTAATTAACTTATCTAAATAATGACTTAAATATTGTCGTTTATGTAAATACGGTATATTTATTTACACGATATGAATTGCGTTCGAGTAAGTACACACTAAAATAAGCGATACCTATTAATTATTGTACGCATGTTCTGAGAAAACAATTTATTAAAAATTACAAGAACATTAGAAAAAATTGCCATTATGACACCTACAACCATTAGATTGTACGAACATAAAACTAATAAACTTTGCTAGAAGTTCATCTGCCTAAGCATGTGTAGTTTTGGAAAAAACTCACCCCACATCCCCTGTCTCAGGCTACTAACCCATAAGATTTTTATGGTCTCTTGTTTAACCCACGCGATTCTCACTCACCTTGATTTCGGACCCTCAATTTGTGTAGTCTCAAACCCTTCAATGGCTGGTGAACCAACTTGAGGTGAACCTCTAATTCTTATATAGCAGAGTCATAGTTTACCTCAATCCACCTGCTGCATTCTCGTGATCCATCTGCTCGGCAGCATTAATGTGCTGTGTAACTTGATCCGTATACTCTATTATAAATTTTCCTACAAAATATCACAGAATTTGTTTTTTTTTGCAGTCAGTAAGTAATAGTAGCTTTAAAAAACAGGGTTTGATAAGTTTTACAACATTATTTGGTAATTTTTATAAAATTGTTTTTCCTTAGAGATATAGTCTTGTTAGTCTCCTCAGTTCGTTAAGAAATAAATTAAAATCAATTAAAATGATAACTTTTTTAATCATCACAAAAAAAAAAAAAAAAAAAAAAAAAAAAATGTAAAAACAATCAATTTACATATATTTTATTTTTAAATATTAATTTTATAGTAATATTTATTACAGACTGTTATCAATGTATAAATCATTTCAATAAATTATTCTCACCTAGACCGCATGTTGCCCATTGTTATGGTAAGCGTAAATAATGATCCTTCTCGCGTATCAGTTTACAATAATAAAAATACACCTGCGATTTATTGCAATATTAAAGGTAATAAATACCACTCATTATTTTCGCACTTCAGTTGCGAAACTCGAGTACTAAAATAAGGTTTAATCGATCAATCTTCTTTTCTCGTCCTCCCACAGACGGTCACTCATATATACGTGTTACTAATTGCCGTATTCTTTCTTTCGTCCGGTGATTCTTTTCTTTCTTCATTCTTTTCTTTTTTAGTACTCGCACCCGACCGACAACCACTGCCGCATTATCTTCGCCGTCCATCCGCTTGCGACTCACGTTCGCGAATCGCTAAGGAGACGCGCGGCTACCCGGCGGGCTTCAGCCGAGGCGTGTTCGCAATTTGAAAATAAAATGCAACACTCTTTCGCGAAGGACGTCGCGCGTGTAAATTGTTTTGCCGTAAATGCGAAATTCACGTTGCTGGCTGTACGCGCCAGATATGGGATTGAATGCAAAAGCAAATCATTTTCATGCATTTCCTCTTTGAATGCGTACCGGCGGTCGTGTAATTTGAATCGAAATTATAATGAATAGAAATATATACTGCGCAGTATTCTCAATGGAATAATAATTCGTAAAAACTGTAATTACTTCCTCAAATTTTGTTATTAAAAGCTGATATTATTTTTATTATCTTAATAACATACATTAAAAATTTCTTAGAATTTCTTATTGACGTTTATACTTATACTACATGCAAGTTGTTTAATATATATCTTGTTAAGTTTTTTAATGTTGAAAAATTTTTTTTGTTTATATTTTAAAACTGATTAAATTATAAACTCGTAAATGCATTCTTCTTCATAAACAAATATCGGTAGTATGATTTTAAAGTATAGTTTTAATGTAATAATAGGGATATGTTTTTAGTGAAATACTTTTACACGTTATAATAACATATTTTTAATTATATCTTGTTTATTGTGGAACTCATTAGTTTAGTATATTTTTTTTTCGTCCATCTATGAGGTAAACAAGGCATTTGGAACATATTTTAAAAATGCCAGTAGCGCTTATTTTAGTCATAAAAGATTTTTTAAATTTATTTATTCTACTCATCCTTAAAATATAAATTATATTGTAAAATTTTTACCGTTACGCAACTTAATATTTGCAACATGTTTTACTTCGGTCAATAGCAGATAAACAATTAATTAAGATATGGAATTCTTAAATATGGCATATTAAATGTGGGATTTAAGGATTAATTGGTTCTTGATCCATTGGTTTATTTTATTCAAGGAAGGGTATTGACTTTATAGCGTTAAATTTGGACGATTTATATATATATTTATTTAAGATCATTTTATTGATTATCAAGTTTATATGTATGTAGTTAAAACAAGAATATAATTTAATTCTTAAATTATCTTAATGATTATTCGTTTTATATCATAACCAAGATTTTTGTCAGCAGTTACAATCTTTGACAACTCAAATATTTAATAAGCTCCTGTCCATTTATCTCACGTCTCATTTATTTTCCAGCAATTCTAAATAGAAATGTTGAAATTTATTTTCTGATTGCAAGAAAACCCCAACAACTGAAATGGAATCGGCAAGAATATTTACAACTCGAAACGTGAATTTTGAAATCGATTAGGTATCTCTCTAATTCCTTGTATATTTCATCACCCGCTCCCGATACACAGACGTGTACGAATAAACCCGCTCTCACCTCTCGTGCAATCCTCAAAAATCGCGCATATCGCGCGAACCCCGGAGTAGCTCACCGTCTTATCGATAAATCGATAAGATCAGGCTAAAAGTCACCCGTGAACACGTTGTGAAAGTCCTCTTCCCGATACAGGCAGACGAGCTGGCATCGCGCGCGGATAATCGGCACTCGCCAATTAACTCCTTGGCCGAAGAGCTGAATAATGCCGCGTATGCACTCGCGCCACCGGAAGGATTATCGACGGTAACGTATACGTGCTCGTGGCCTGAGCTTATCGGGCGCGAATATACGCCAATGATGCACAGTTAATGCCAATTATCTAATCGCCGTGCGGGGATCTTGATTCATCGTCGCGGGTGCATCCGCTGCGAGAGAGCGAACGATCACCCGTCTTATATCATGTTTGCTCGGGTCGCGCGACGATGATGCACGTTGCGGGCTATTGGGAAGTTGACAGCAATGATGTATCGCTCATTATTTTTTTTTGCAGTAAATTTATAGCTGATTGAATATTATTCATTAATAAGGATGGGTCGATCACGTGAGTTGTAAGTAAATTTTGTAAACGTTAAGTATAGTTAGAATTTGAAGAAACAATTTGATCTAAATATTTTTTTTGTGTTTACTCTTACCTAAATCAGACCCCTTAAGCTACAATGTTTTTGTATTCTTCTATAAGCGTTTAAAGAAAACATTATAAAATAATAGGCAATATCTTCTATCAAGAATATTAAATTTGCGGTATTCAACTTGATAAGTTTACCTTTGGAGCACTAGCTTCACAGAAAGTTACATTCTAAAAAATCAATATGATTGAGAAAAAGCAATTTGTAAGATTCATTTCCGAATCAAAACAAATCATTCTCTTGTGGAATGAAAATAAATATTTTTAATATTTGTAATGGGCTATGAATAAAATATATATATATATATATTTTTTTTAAATAAGAAAGATGTAGATATTTTGAAATTTCAGAGAATCGCAGTGAAAAAGAAGTTTAAGTGAGGACAGAGTACATCTTGTAAATTAAAATTTTTTGTTTATTTTGGCAATCTTTCTCCTTCATAGACGAAACTTCGAAAAAATAAAAATTGAATTTGTGTATACATTCATATTTCAGGGCCTATAAGTACTAATCAGATTATGACAACAACTGGGGTCAAGTGTATTAATTGTCTTACAAATTTGATGAAGTAGTAGTATTTCTACATCCCTTGGATCGCTTGTTTCTCTTCTTATTTAATGAAAGATAAACGTGCTTACTTCCAATAATTATATATTTCGTTATTATTGTTTTCTACTTATTGTCTTTATTTAAGCTTTTCTACTGTCGCAAGTCAGTTGTTTCACTTGACACTAACGCGGTTCTCGCAGAAGAACGATCAATCTTTTTTCGTGTGGATTTAGCAGCTTATCGACATTTCCTCCCACGCGCTTATATTTTCTCAGGTCGTTCCTCGGGTCGATGCCACCTATGCACTTAGCATTTACTAGTAACTTGTCTGATGTTGTAGAAAGTTGTTAACATATAATTTTTGCAACGACCTTTACATATTTTAGCAAAGATAGTTTACAAATAAACGTCGAAAGAAGTATAATGATCTCTTTTCCTTGCGAGGAACTTCAAATATATAATTTAAAGTCAATGACAATCATTGGGAAATCGTATATATGTGATAATGATTTCTGCGTTTATCACTATCCAAATATTACAAACGTGATTGCAAAGTATCATTTCATGTAACAGAGATAATTGCACAAACATAAACTTCCATAATTTATCTGAGAGCTGGCTTATATTGCAAAAGACGATCTATGTACTTTTTCTCAATATCTTACGTCTGTTCTACACTCAGCAGACAAAATGTCACACGCTACACGCAGCTATATACCACCGTCAAAGTGCAAAGCCGCGCGGTATAAGGGCAACGCGCATGAGCGATAGAATACAGCCTGCGCGACAGGCATTAGCAATGCAAACGCAGCAACACATTCGCTTATCGTGCAATGCTCGTCGGCGTTTCATCACAGAGGGAGAAAGAAAGAGAGGGAGAGAGGGAGGAAGAGAGAGAGAGAGAGAGGGGGAGAGAGAGATATGGTAAAAATACAAAAGTGTGCACGATTTTGCTAAAATTATTAAGGACATGATGTACCTATTAGGAATTATAACACACTTTTTAAATTCTATTCTACACAGAATTTGTGTAATCGATTTTTAACTACATAAAATATACGATTTTCAATAGTGTGCCGTAATGTATGTGCCAGGCATCAACGTATCAGATGCCATCAAAAACCGCTGCTAACGGCGTTGCTTTCTCAAAGAGAATTTGAATACAATTATTTTATGTTGATTGAGGTTCGTTATAAGTAGATTGCAAAAGCTGAAAATATTTTCTTCCATTTAAGTTACTTTTAGATTAAATTGTCTTCCTCCAAATTAGTTTTGAAATGGTCATCAAATACACGGATAGAGTAATTCATGGGTACTTGAAAAAATATGCAGTGTAACGATTACATCGCCGAATAAGTCCGCGCGATTGATAATTCGGAGTTGGGGTTTTTTACCTGAAAGCCACAATAACCGTCGAGTTGACTATCGGGAATGGCAGAACAGGATGGATCCGTTCGTTCGTTATGAGAAAGAGAAACAGAGAGCAAAGGGAGAGAGAGAGAGAGAGAGAGAGAGGGGGAGAGGGAGGCCGTGGCGGTACGTCTGTCAAATCGGCCAGTGGCTTTTGACGTGCGGATTTAGATATAGACCTATGCTGCCTGTCAGGCCATTCAATTCCACGTGCGCGCAAGATAAGGCGGTCTGACAATCGGTCGCACTTTTATTCCGCAAACAGCATTGGCCAATCGCGCGGAATGGAGAACAATGTGTGTGTAGCAACACATAGACGCTCTCGTGATCTCTATTGCAATGTCTTTTGTATACATATACGTGCAGCACACCACGAGATTTTTCGCTTCCTTTTTTTCTTCCCGCGCGTTGGAGGGCCGCCCGAGAAAATGACTGTAGATATATACGTAATATGTACGTGCGACGACGAGACGGTCGCGTGTGCCGCTTTTCGTAATTGTTTCTTTTCTTCGGCGTTTTTGTCCGGACTTTCATTTTTGTACTGGAATCGCGCATTGATGTGACTGTGTCTCGGCAATCCTTTCTTTTCGCTTCAAAAGCGGCTGAAAGAAAATATTGATTATGCAAGTTTTAAGTGACAATTGACATTATCTAACGGCATCTAACTGCGTGTCGCTTGGAACGAATAATTACTGGTATTGATACTTTGAGTTTGAATGAATAGATCATCAAATGGCTCTAGAGGAGATTTTCCTAATAGTATAGGCTGTCGAAATGTGCTGGTTTGACAGTTGAGTTTTGTGTTGTTGCCGATGCAAGTCCGTGCTATATCAATGTGATTATTGAAACATCTCACGGATCTAATCGATGACAGTTGTCTTTTTCAGTTATCTTTTATTTAAAAAAATGTATTTTATCAATTAAATAATATATTTTCATAAATTAAAATTTTTAAGATTGGCTGTACACGTCTAAATATCAGTTTAAATTTTGAGTGAGGTATATGTTAGTAGCTAACGATACAAAACACTCATTTATTATTGTATTCTGCTTATTTGTAGCGTGCCTGATTCATGCACTTTGATCAGCAGAGTACGAAGTAACTTAGGTACTACGTACAAACAGTGCGCAAAGTAACTCACTTTGTACACAAAATTGATTTTTTCAAATTAAATTTTTTATATTAGAAAGATTTTATTTTATAGTACCTTAAAATTTTGCTCAAAATTTATGCAAATTTATATTTTGATTTGAAATTTTTATAGACTAGTAGAATGTTATAAAACTTAGAGGAATTATGCACTGTTAATTTTTACATAATTTGAAACATTTCTTTTTATCCTCGATACTGCGAAATTTCGGTTGTTAATAATTTAAACGTGATGTGCAAAATAGAATAAAATGAAATCTTTCTAAGTATTCCGATGAATAATATTTATCCATTTCATGTTATATCTAATTTATCATGTTTCAAAACGCCATTATTGACATTTATCTTATTGAATTCATTAGCGGTAATCTAGACGCATTTGATATTTACCACCAAAAGATGACAACATCCAATCTAATTAAAATTACAGTCGATATGCTACGAATTTATTTGAAGCTACATAAAAACTCATCATGGATAACAAACTTTTTCAACTTGTGCTCTTATGCACATAACATCAGCGTAATGTTCAAAAATACGTTTATCATTACTTAAATCGTAAATAAGCAATTTAGTCATTTTTGAATTCTAAACAGTTAATTAATAGTTTATTTATCATCGTCTCAGAAATTGCGTGACATTATAGCAACTGCGTCGTATGGAAACCAACTTCGAATCCCGATGCGTCAGTGACAAAAACATTTACTGGAAAAATGTCTGGTTTTATCGCGAAAAAGTCACAGTTTTCTGGCTTCCTATTTACCAGAAAATCAATCATGAGGCAATTAAGTGAGACAGTTTTCCATGGTGTATTGTAAAAATATCCCCTTATCGCCCGCATCGTCATTTCTGCAGAGGAAGAGAGAAAGAGAGCGAGTGCATTCAAGAGACTCGCTGCGTGCTTGGCATCGGCGCTAGAAGGGTGAGCGGGAGGAAGGCGTTTTAATCCTGAATAAATATAAAATTGATAAGCTGTTCTCTGACGTTCCTATTTGTTTCATTTAAGTTTAAATTATATTTAAGTTTACCATATGCAACGATGGCAAGACAAAAATAATATAATGTTATTTAAGACACCCTCATTAAATATTATAGTTACAAGCTGTAGTCAACTTTTAAATTAGTTTAAATTATACGATAATAACGTAAGCGTGAAATTGTAAATAAAATAATAAAAATTTTTTTTATACTATTTTAATTATTCGGTTTTAAATACTCAAACTCAAGAATTGAACCTTCAAAATTCAAACATATTAGATTTCGGCGCTTATTCTATGTAGACCAATCAAATGAGCTAAGAACGCCCAATCAAAACAGCCTTATTGTGATGACAGATTTCATCCATCACTTTTTTAAGAGAGAATAAAGTGTGAAAAATTTTAGTCGCTAGGTGTCGTGGCGCGAGCGATGAGAGGAACTGTGTATTTTCTCCAAGTGGTCATCACTCATCGGAGGCTATTTTTATGAATAATTATTAAATAAATAGTTTAAAACCGTTATAATACATATAAAATGATAAAGTAAAACATACATCGACTGTCAATATTTTGATTAAATTAAAACGTAGAGATAATAAATCTATGTAAATATAAAAGTAATTGCAAATATTTACTGGTATTATATTGTAAAGTATATATTCCGAAAGTCTTGAAACTCAGTTGCGATTTTTCTACCTGTCTACTTTTTTCGCAGCAGAGCCAGTCTTACGCGTCGATGAGCACGAAATCGTCTCATTAGTCGTGCACTCCGGTGAGAAATCGATTTTCGGCCGTCCCTATCGCGCGCGCGAGGGAGTTAATTTTATCGACGAAACTCGATTCTCTCCGAATTTTACGTTCCGATTTTTTTCCGCTTTGTTGATCGAAAAATCGGCGGCGTTGTCGAAAACACGAACCGTGCGGAGAAGAGAAGAGCGCGAAGAGATTGTGCGACCTTAGTGTCTTACGTCATCTGTAAAGTGCTTTGCTCAGTCGTGTGTATCGTGTGCGCTTCTGCTTGTATTCTCAAAAATAAAGATTTTAATCTCATCTACCAGCGTACAAAACTGAAAATCAAAAGGTAGTTGATAGATACATTGTTGAGAATTTTTACAGTATCATTGACTAGGGCTGCACCAGAGCAAAACAATACAATATTTCTGTAATTATTGTCTTGCTCTTGTGAATTCTTAAAAAATTCTCTCTTGTCTTAATCTTGCCAATCAATATGAAAAGTATTATTGTCTTGTCTTGAAATTCTTGATCATATTTAGTTACGTAGACGTGTGACAATAAACGAATTGATTATTGAAAAAAGTTTTAAACCCACATAGCAGAGGGAGGCGAGCTTCACGTAGATGGAGAAGGCATGCTGAAGTGAAATAGTAAGATACAATAGTCCAATAGTTGACTATACTTAAAAAAGGCTTATGCCCAAATAGTCGCGGGACATTTGGTCCATATGGAAGAGAGATTAGTCGCGCAGACGTGCGATTATAGTCGCGTCGATTATTTAAAGGATTCTTTAGCCCAAATAGCCTGCGTTCGCGAGGCCCATGCACAAAAGTTACATACACGTGTGGCAGTAAGAGAGTGGATTATTAAAAAATTCTGCGTAACTACACAACTGCTTCTTTCTGCGTGGAACTTGCGATCTCCGGCGATTTGGGTTTAAGAATTTTTTAAATAATTGAATTTCTTATCGTCGCACGTCCATATAACTCTCTTTTTTGGCGTGGATCTCGCGTCCCACTAGTTCCATTCTCTACACCGCTCAGGGTTAGTTAAAAACGATTGTTGTCAGCGATGTAGAGGTGTAGAGAGAAACAGGGGAGAGGGGTCGATTTTAGCATACATATATAGGTATATGCGCGCTTTGACAAGAGAACCCGATGCGCTTGCCTCCCGCGGTGAATGTGTGAAAGGGAAGCCGAGAAAAGGGCTGAGAGGGAATCCGAAGATATTAAATTCCACTGGCCCAGTTTTCCAGCGCTCGGTGTCCCGTAACTCGGCCGAACATGCGTATACATACCGTGTAAATTCGGCTTGCGGGGATGAGGCGCGCTGCTCCGGGAGGAGCAAAAGTAGTTCCTTTCGGAGTTTTCGGAGGATCGCGGCCAACCCACGTCCCACGTCGCCCGAATATTATTACTCGCCGCAGGCTCTCCGGGATCTTTCAATGGGTTTTATGCGGCCACCGCCGCACGGCTTCGAGAATAAAAATCTAACGACGTTTAAACGCTTTGACGTCTGAATGTAGCCGGGGCGTATAATGCGGGACAATGCGTCCGCGGGATGCCCCGGGAATCTGTGGGCCGCTCCCGCAGGCAGACATATACATATCTATAGCGTGTGCGCACAGTGGGACGCCTTATAATGAAGAGACGCGAGCGCTACACGTTTATATATATTATTGCGCTCTGGATTTATTTGTGTGTTTTGCGCTCGTGTGTGTGTGTGTAAAAGTAAAATTATTCCCCGCGTGGAAAGGTGTTGTGCTGCACGCGCTTTCCGGTAATGTATTGCGGTCGCGGGTTACTTTGTGGTTCTGAAAGGAAAATTTTGGGTTTGCAAGGTTTTCCCCCTCTTGCAGTTTGTCTCGTGCTGTTGACACAAATTTTTCAAGTGAATTTTTGACAGTCAGCAAATACATATTAATCAAATCGATATTTCTACATTGTTGAGAAAAGTTTTGGCGCTCTATATAAATCATATTTATAATAATTGTAGATGATTTACACATACGAGAGGAAATGGATGTTTGTAAAGCCATTACTCATTTTTGTGTGTAAACATATAAATTTTGTTTAATTTTAAGAAAAAGTGTAAGTTTCTAAAGACTTTAGTGCTTTGATTTAGATGGCAAACAAAAATTGACTTATGTCTTCTAAATAAATTTAATATTATTTATTATATTATTCAAATACATTTCATGCTGCATATGTCATTTTGGGAATGATTTTATTATTGATTCAGTTACAGGGACTACATAGATTTAGTAAAGGGCCCCTTTAATTTTGTTTTATATTTATTCTATATATGTCACGCAATAAATAATGCAACAATACTAACATGTATACTTATTTGATTATAAATACAATTCTCAGCTGTAGTATATTGTGACTTCTCACAAATAGATACACAATTTTGCTTCCTTAAACGAGTTTCATCACCACTTATTTGATTTATTCAAAATAATACAAAATACTTCTTTTATTATAAATTAGCTGAACTCAGTACCGTTCACGTTACATTGCTTTTACAACAAACTTTATCATTCTTTAAATGCACGCACATGCTGAGCCCTTATAACTCGGCGAAAGCCTAATGGACTTTTCGTCAATGCGCACCGAATCTAAAAACCGTTACAGCGATGCGCTCTGCTCTCATCATCATCGCCGGCCATTGTTATGCAAGCCGGCAACGCTAATAGCGTAAAATTGAGCACTCAAGGAATATAATCTCCTTCTCCTTCTTCATCGTCGTCTCTCGTTCCCTGCCGACTCTCATGCTTTTCCTCTCGTCGCAGACGGCTCTCCGACAAATAGAGATTTCCCAATGACGATTTTACCCCCGTCGCGCGAAATCCTGCCGTGGAAAATCTCCCCGCGTGCATCCCGCGGTGAGCTCGGTTTTCAAAGAAGCAAACGAAACTCGTTAGACGGCCTTTTTCCACGCTACGATGGAACGGCAAACAGACCCCGTGTATACGGTCAGATCTCAAAAGTCCCTGACTCTGCTCTATAAGCGCGTATATATGCAGAGCGCATCGAGCGATTTTTTTTCAGCCGCACGGCGGTTATTTGAAATTTTCGTTGCCGCAGGCTGAAGGAAGTCTGGAGGTCGCTTCGGTTTGGATACGCACCTTTGGATCTTGTGAGGTATGTATATGCGTGCACACGTGTATATAATTATTACGTGCGACTATATAGACGTAGTTGAGATTCGAGACGTGAGTATTTCAGCAGCTCTGAAATTTTTTAGGAAAACATTCGCCAAGATACGGAAATTTCATGCACACGTATAATGTTCATTCTTCGCCGTTGCCAAAATTGCAGTATAAACAGCGCCCGGCAACGCAGCTGATCTTTTTACACCTGCTCACGTTGTTATATGGTTTGTAATTATACTTGAATGTCCGATTGGGAACGTGTATAAAGTTATTCTCCCTTTCAAGATTAATTAAGGCAATTGGATGACATTAAAGTTTCGTTATGTTCATCGTATATCCTTTTTTCCGATCGCGTTAAAATAAGAAATAATAATAATAATCGTTGCGTCGGTTGTAAAGTTTAATAGCGCACTATTGTGACATCACCCTCGAAGTTTGTACAAATGGCACTGCATTACTCAAGATTCTCAAGAAAAGCCAACTCCCACCTAATAACATTGTTATTTATAACGTTACGCGCGAGCTAAATATAGTTCACAAAGTTTTACGAGATATTAGCTTGTGAAGATGAAGTTCGTGCATGTTCTAATTATAGTTATACACATCAGATGCTCAAAGTAAGGTCTTCAGCAATAAATTTTGAGTATGTATCGTCGTATTTTACTTTTGCTCTGTCACGTCTTTGAAGATTAGAAAAGTGGAAGCAATTTATAATGATTATTATGTTTTCAAATGTATAAATAAATGATCAAAAATGATCTGTGAAACAATTAGTTTAATTTAATTATTAAAATATTGCAATGAGAATGGCACTAGCCACGAAATATTATATTTCGGGTTATTTATCATCATAGAAATAATGTTTTCATAAAGTTGCAATGACAAACTAATCATCATATGGTTATTCACGTTGCATGTGTACACTTTAATTTATCAATAAACTCAAATGCCAAGTTTTTCGGATCTCCATTTATTTTTTCATATTCATTTTTTATTTCGCCAATATAGGCTCAATCCGAAAACCACCATAATTACAATCAATACCCAACACCGCGAACAGCATTACTCGATGATTGAAACTTCACCATAAGAGTATAAATTACGGTTCCTTTCAGACTCGCCCCATACAGTATATAGTTAAGACCGACGCTGTTGATAATATTCCCGCCCTTGTACACGTGTACGCGTGAGAGAGAAATTAATCTATTAAACTCGCAGCCAAACACGTTTTGCAGAATATATAACAACTTGCGAAAAATGAGTCCACTTGAGAAGTGAAATACACCACTTGAGGAGGAGCCTCGCGAGCAAAAAAAAGAGGGCTAATGCGCAGTTTTTCCTTCGCTCGAAACCTCTCATTGAGTCTTCCGTTCTCACTCTCTCCTTCCGAAATCGCGCCCACGCACAAAATTCGCTCACTTTGATCGTTCCGCCGATCGAATCATAATTTTTGCGCGTAAACATCCCCATCATGTATAATATATTAGCCGTCCGGGGTCAAACCGAGCCAGCTGTGTAAGCCCGAAGGCGCACGCGTGTGCAGCGTACATGTGTTTGTTGCGTGCGCGCTCGTATTCGTGCGAAGAGTTTGGTCGGGCTTCCTTCCTCCGGTCCTTATGTGTACGAAGAGGCCTATAATTACAGGGTCTCTGCTGTATTTCTGGCGAGTATGTGTGTATGCATGTGTATGTGCACCCGGGGAAAGTTGATTTTCGTTTATATCGTATAGTTATTTTAAAATGTTATTACTTTTATTATAATATAAGATGATATTGTGAACCATACATTTAAAGATTGAGAAATTTTTACGGCGATTCTTCTATAAATTTCAAATATTCATATTTCTTGAAAATTAATTTTATTTATTAAAAAATAAGTATTTATTAAATGTTAATTGTTGATTATTTCAGGATTAGAGTATAATCGTGAAGAAATGCCCACTAAATTAGTAAACGCCGCCTCTGAACTCTTATAATATATGTTTACGTGCGGTTTTGCGGCATAGCATATATATATAGTTATTGCCTGCCGTCAGTCGATATAATGCACTACTAGTGTATGTGTGAGACTTGAAAATGACTTTGCTTATAATACTGCATGCACAAAACACAGCTCTATTTCAAATATTTATACAAAGCCATCTATAAACCAAAATTATTCAAAGAAATTTCCATAATCAGAGCAGTGAAAAGCAACTTGTATATTCATGAAATTTTTTTACAGAAATGGCTTTTTTATGCCTTTGAAATTAGTTCATATAATATTATTACAAATGTAAGTTCTCATATTATGTCATTTTGTCATGACATTTTTACAAATTTTTATAGATTTTTATAAGTTTTTGTAGTGAGTCATGCTTATTCACAAATTTGTCTTGTTTCAATACTATCGTCTTTTATTAGATATTTAAAATCTGCAGGTATCCCTCTCCCCTTCTCTCAAGCGATCGACGTTTACCTTTCTATTACTCTTTTTATCCTTTCATCACTCTTCGTATGGACTTTTTCTTTATTTATACTCACAAGCCGCTCATTTTAGAAGGATACTTGTATACAAGCGTCTTTCTTTTTGGATGGTATACGCATAGATATGCTGCAGTGTGCATTTTTTTGAATGAAGTTTGCGTAAATGATGTTCTTAGTAAATGATTATAGTGTTTGAAAAAAATATGGATAATGATAATCGTGGTTATTACACGAGAGATGTCGTGTGAAACATTGTATGAGGGATAAAGTATGCGGTTTTCAGAGGAAACGTGCAACTGAAGCATTTATTTTCAAAGTAACAGAGCTGCATTTCATGCAGCTAATTTGGACAAACTTTAATAAAAGTTAAAGCTGGACATTCATGTGTAAAGAGTTCTGTGTAAAAATATTTTCAAAATGTTATGGAATTTCACTAAATTACAAAAGTTATATCATATTTTAAAATGCGACACAATTTCTTACACAATTTTCAATGGGATGTAAGGGTATATCACAAATATAATCAAATTAATTTTAGAATAATAATAACTTGTTATCAATAACAATGCAAAGAAATACAAACTATAAGAAGTTGTTGATATCATTTTTTCATGACTATAAATATTCATGACATTTAAATTCGGGTTCTACTGTTTAACTTCCCACATTTGTACAATCTTCCACTTCCACAATCGTTTACTTCAACCGTTCGTCGCTTGCTCCCCTTCTTCATTCTTTACTTCATTTTCAACAAACCTCTTGCATAGTTACACACGGCATCACTCAAGCATAGCGCCCGGAAATTCTCTTTCGCCGGCGAAGAAAGTCCCTAAAACAACACTACATTCATCCCCGGAAACGCATGTGCGAGCGCCCGCAGTCCTCCCGCGCACGTTCATTTCAATATCAAAACTCGTCCGGTGAGCGTAGCCACCATGAAGTTCCTAGTTTGATTATATTTCGCTCTCTGTGCGCTACCACTATATATACATACACGCGCGCAGCCGCGGACGAATGCGGCCAAATTAAATTCTCGGAATTTCAATTTCGTTGCCCCGCTCTGTCCGCGCGTTGCGTGCGGTGAAATTTTCAAAATTTATATAATATCCTTGTGGTTGCAGTTGGCCCGTGAAAATAATACTAATGCTTTAATTTGTTTTCGTATGGCGAAATCGTTATTAAAGAAGTGCGCTTGCACTGTAATATTTTTCATATTAACCAGTAATTGGTGCGCGCGCTTGATTTTTTATTTTTTGAATTTGTGCCAATTATTCTTTTGAGCTTTAATTCGAAATTTAAAAAAAGTCTCATACATTTGCATTCAAAACTATCTTTTGATGAAAAATATAGATTTATTCATTAGAAAGTCAAAATGTTTTATGTAAATATACTCGACTCTGGCATTAAAAAGATATTAACCATGGATTGATTAACTGTTAAAAGCTCGGTGAATCTAGGATCAATTTAAGTGATGATCATGTTAAGATACAACAGATGTATACATTGCAGCGTGATTGAAATCTAGTCATTTATTTGAGAGCGCTCGATTACACTTAACAAGCAGAACCATAATGGATGATTTAAAGTCGAACGCAATAAACACAGTAGGCGCAACAAAAGCGCTACATTAGACACCACGGACTCAAGACCCACTTTCCCCGCGCGCGCTATCGTCCCTTTCTACATAGGCCCATCTCCATCACCTCCCCCCCTCTCCCTCTCTCTTGCTCTCCATACCAATAAAGTAGTGTAATTTCCCGAAGTTTGCTCATCGAAGATTCGACACGCTCTGCTCGCTTGCTCGGGTTGTACAGAATGTCGAAATGAACGCGCGCGCGCGAGGCAGTCCAGCTCGATGATTCTGATTAACCTTATTGTTAGCGCCGGCTGTATACACTTCATTGTGACCTCGAACTACATTATGTCGAAACGCGGGGGAAGGAGGGGGAGCCCTCGCGGCTGTGTAGGTTTTAAATTTAGTGAAACGGAACGGCGAATCCGCGCGCTAGTACTCGTTTCCGGCAAAAACTACCGCTGTCTGGCGCGCACCGGAGGGAGACAATACAAAGAGAAGGGAAGAATGAGAGAGATAGAGCGAGGGAGGGAGGGCACACAGCGAAGGTTTCAAGCGTCGATCTGATATGAGCGGCTTTCGTCACTCGTTAATGAATGTTTTTTTCGTTATTTACGTCCCTTTTTTGTTAAAAGTCTCTGACGTGTATATGTATGTATGTGAAGAAATCCATACAAATGTTACGATTTTTCGTAAGCAAAAGTCATCGAAATTTTTTTCAAAGACTTTCCGGACTTGATCATTCTACTGCTGTATGACATAATTTGAGGAAGATATGTTGAACCATAAATGAAAGAACTTTTTGAAGAGTTTCTTTGAAATAAAGATTATTATTAAAAAAAAGAAGAAGGAAAATAAAACTATAGAATTTTGCCTTTTTCGGAATTATAAAATGTTGGTTTCTTTTGAAGTTACGCTACATCAAAGCCAAGCCATATAAAAATACTCGAAATATCCTGCATTTCCAGATGTGAAGATTTTTAAAGTTTATTAGTACTCACATTTTGTATATTTTAAACTTCTGTAATTTGAAGTGAACCAAAATATTTGTTTCCTAAAAAAGCAAATAAAAAACTCGTTCTGTCTATAGTCTTATATTCTTTTTTGTAAATTTTATGTATAACGGGTTATTCTAAATAAATAATTACTGAACTACCAAAGTTGGGTTTTTACTTTTTGCTAAATATTTTCAATATATAATATTGATATGAAAAAACTGTCAAAAAGTTTTATTCAATGGTTCAATATATCTCATTTGGAAAATTAACTCTATCAAAAAATTATTTTATTTGCATAAAATAATCGGTATCATTTTAAAAATTAAGAAGGTATTAAATCAAATCTATATTAACCACAGGTTCTATACATGACGATAGCAAGTATAAATACTTTTAAGTGAGAATTCAAAACCTTAACCAAGCGAAGAATAATTGCGATAAAATGGTACACCTCGGGTGATTTATTGCTCATTTCAGCGGTAAATATGTAATTTGTACGTACTTGCTCGCTATAAATTTACATAAACAGGATATTTTAAGTTGCATTAACTTTGAAAAGCTACTATTTAGCAAAAATTACGTTTTATCGCTACGTACTTAGCCGCGGATTATGTTTCCGCGAGCGCGCACGTATTATCAAAGCTCATTTAAACTCCACTTACGCCGCTAAAACCAGGCATTTTTGTTGAAATTTCCCTCTCTCAGAAAAATAACGTATACGCACCTGCGCGCGCACCTTTAATTAACGCGAATCACGAAAAAGCCATACGTTAATATGCTACTTAGCGTGGATTTCGCAATTTACGATAAAACTCGGCTCCTGAGCAAACAAAAGGTGTCGCTTTCGAGGCGGCCAAGGGACGACAAAAGCGACCGTCCGTCCCCCCTCGACACATCTGGTCGTAATCAAGGTCCTCTATACGCGTCCACGTCCGCTTGGGCTTTCGTGCAAAATCCGTTCCTGGGGAGAGAGGAATCGGCAAACGCGCCGGACGCACGTCACATCGTATACGTACACGCGCACGCGCTTCGGAACATCCATTTGCCACGCATCGCTCACGGCTAGCCATGGGGCTCTCAGTTCGCTTTCGCTATTGACTTGTACCCGTCGCGTTTAGGATGTTTACACTAACGCCGTGATGCGCACAGAGCGGTGTACACTTCATCCTCCTCGAATCCTCGCTCTCTTCTTCGATCCTTGCTCACGTGTATCGGGCACGCTGCTGCTGCTGCTCTCCCTGCTATTCTTCTTTTTTTGCCAATTGATCCACACGCGTACCTATATATATGTGTGCGCATTAACCGGCGCCGAAACTAAATGTTTCCGAGTTTTCGATTTCGAGGTCGTCACGGCTCGACGCTGCCCCGGGGGCAGAGAGAGAGTGCGAGATAGCGAGCCTGCACATGCGGAGAGGCAGCTGTCCCCGTGCACGCGGTATACCTTCCTCTCTCACTCACTCTCTCTTCGTTCAGCGATGTGTGTACGTGTGTGTGTGTGTGTGGGCAGAGACGTGTAATAACACAAACGTGTTTTAAACAACTGCACACGCGCCTGCAGGAGGAAGGAAGGGAGAGAGGATGTGCGCCCGGCCGATGAGTGTGCGGGTGTTCCCCGCTTGTCTTCCTGACACTGCAACTTTTCAACTTCGACTGCCGTGCGGCTTTTCCCTCTGGGCCGCTGCGGAACGGAATGAAGTGTATAGTAGCGTGGAAGGTGGGGTAGCAACAGCGGTAGCAGTAGCTGGCTTTTGCTCGACAGTTTTCTACCTAGCTCATGTAGCCAGCCGGCGGAAGTGTATTTGTAAAACAGCGCTTTTCATGCATTTTTTGTTCCGCGTACATATATATGTATACGCGGGCTCTTTCAATGAATGTGAATTTTACGGTTGTTTGGTTCAAATACTTTCATGGTAAAATATGGGCTTTTTAAATATCATTTTGTAGTCGATGCGTCCGTCGGAGTATGTAATTACAGGATGAATGATAAATTATGGAGCAATAGCAAAGAATTTAGAGTGTGAGGTTTTAAATTGATTATAGTAACATTAATTCACGAATGAAATAGCTTGATGTTGAACTTATTTTATCAACGTAAAAAATAATTACTATCACAGGGGAGAGCTTTTAATTAGTTTGGAGAGCACACTATACCTTCAGGTAACGGTTTAGACTCAAACTTTGGGATATGGTTTTGGTTGTAAAAAAATTTGGAGATTAATAAAGCGTATTGGTCAAACCTTGATTTATGAACATTTTTCATTTAATTTTAAGGAAATATTAAAAATGGCCCGTATATCATTCAGCCTAGAAAAGTCTTACCGCCAATTCAAAATAAAGGAAATAAAATTAGAAGGAAATCTTTATTTAGTTTACCAAGATATTTTGGTAGCTCTACTTTAAAATATTATAAGCTTGGCGAAAGTTATTATTTTTGAATTTTGACGAAACCCAACAAAAATTCGTTTTCAATAATTTTATTTTCTTTTCCTTTTAAATCCTAAATAAAATTTTTAAACTCATAGCGCTCGAAAAAGAAGTTTTTTCAATATTTTCTGAAAATAAAATTAAAATTACCACGCCAAATCCAAAACCATTTTTCACAATTTCCAAAAATATATCCCATCAATATCTAAACCTTATTCACGTGATCTACAGAGATAGTACATTGGAGTCACTGT
>JAPYZO010000687.1:0-37331 GCA_030522905.1 Torymus flavipes | reverse complement strand
ATATATATATATATATATATATATATATATATATATATATATATATACGTTTATAGCCGACTCTTTGCGACTAAGTACACGGGTTGTATAACAAAGTGTGTTATAGTATACTTATACTTTTGCCTTCGTGGAATACGACGTTACAATGGTAATCGAATAAATTTCACGCGCATTATCCTGTCGCGTAGTCAGCTAAAAAAACAACCGGTTATTTTCAAGCGATTAATTATAAACCGATCGATCTCCCTGGAGACACGTTCGAAAAACATCGGTATACATGTGTGTTTGCATGGCCGATGATTTTCCAATTGATACGTCTGCCGAGAGATTTGTTACTACAATCAGTGCGGCTAGAGCGTAAAAAAAAAGCTTGGAAAATGACTCGGACATTTTGGCTGTATGTGTGACGTCTTCTTTCCTGCAATAACTACCGGCTGCGCGTATATCAGACCGCCTCGGTACCTATTATCAGCCAAGTTTTTTAGCGCCGTTCATGCTCCGAATTAATTACACGTAAGAGCGCGCGCGCGCGCGTTGTAAGGACTAATTCTTACGTAAAAGTCTGTGTGTGTGTGTATAGTTGTGCAATTCGGAGAATATTATAACACGCGAAAATACCGCGAGTGTTTTACAACATAGCTGACCCGAGCGAATCGATTGTACCGTGGCAATATTTATTACAAAACGAGTATAGCGTAGCCTCGTCTTCGTCGTGCATAACTGTTTTTGCGAGGTTTTTATTATTTTTAGCGGAACGGAGTATATAAAGAAACATTATTTTCGAGCCGCGGATCAGACACGGCAATTAGCCGGCCACCATTTACGAGCTTCTTTTTGAGTTAAGTTGAAGAAAAAACAAAAACAGCTGTTATTATTTTACTATGCCTTCATAACATAACAATAATATTTAAAAGAAAAAAAAAATCCGCTGAATTTTCATTCCTCCAAAATTCCTCTTCGCCACTCCTACACAATAACAAAGCACACACATCAGGCGCTCCCTAAACTACACAACTCCAACTTTGCTCTCTTCTTGCTTCTATTAAACGCCGAAATTCTCGCGACATCGTACCTCGGTACATAACACACAGTAGTACTCGCAGTCGTTGGCTCGGCGCGCAGGCGCGAGGATAGGTATAGTATATAGAGTGGGGATCGAGCGAGCGAGCGAGCGAGAAAACGGCGGTCGGGGGGCCATCGCGCGCGCATACACACACACAGCTCGAGAGCTGGCTGCTCCGCGGGCTCCTCGCTCGCTCTCTCTCCTCAGTCTCTGCACCGTCCGCGCGCCAGTCGGACGTCGCCGTCGTCGCCTTTCTCTCCCCCTCTCTCTCTCTCTCATCCACCTACACACGAGCGAGCGTCATATACATTCTCTCACTCACTCGCACACACACTCATATATATACGCACGTACACACAGCAACGAGACTGAAGATGAGGTACGAGAACTCGACAACGACGAGGTATTATCAAGAGAGCGAGGCAGACCAGCTGGAGTTAGTAGCAGCAGCAGCGACGACGACTTCGCCGGAGCGGCGCTCTGGCAATGGCGGCGGCGAGTAACAGAGCCAGCCGCGCGCCCCCGACACATTGTGCAGTGCTTAGCATCAGCAGCAGCAGTACATAGAGTAGAGAGCTGTAGTAGACTGTCGCGTCTACTATCGAGAGAAAGAGCGAGAGAGCGAGAAGAAATATATATATACACTATATATATATAGATATTTAACCGTCTTGGACGTATGGTGTGGTGGTGTCAGCGCGGACGCCGGCGGCCCACCTCTCGCCAATGTTCACCGGGCAACGCTCGCGTACTCTCGACCCCGAATTAGGTACGTGAGAGAGAATAAAGAGATATACAGAAGGTGTGCGTGTGTGTGTATGTGTGCGGATGGGTATAGACGCGGCCAGCGCGCGCGAGAATGTTCCATTTTCTCTCTGGCGCTCTCTTGCTCTCTGTGTGTGTGTGTGTGTCTATATAGATGAAAGTGAAAGGTCACGGAGCGCGATTTTTTTCTTTCGGAGCACGCGCGAGGCACGTTATCAATGTATATTCTAGCTGGCTGTATCTCGCTCGCATATAGAACATAGATGAAGTACTGCCGCGTGCTCGAGGGGACAGGGCCTTGCTGTTTTTTCTTTGTTCGCGGGATAAAGAAAGAGTGAGAGAGGCCGCGTTCGGAGAAGAGGCTGAGTGGTTTCGCGTCTTACTTCCCGACGAACATGGAATTACCGCTGTATGGGGAGGGGGACATTTAAACTACAACCGGATGTTTAAAGGGCGCGATGAACCACTTTATTTTTAGCGCACACTGTATACTAGCGCGCACTCGGGGTTCCACGATAATTAACAAAATCAATATACACCGAAATAGCCCTCCCTCCAGCGATCTAACTATTTAGCGTGACAAGCCAAAAGAACACGGCCACCAAGCGATTTGCCTCGCGAGACAACACACACTCTCGTTCATAAAGATCTGGGGAAAAGACTCGCGCATATAGTATAGTAGCGCCGTAAATTTCTGGCGTCGGAGTGGAGGTCAAAAGCACGCGACCCCTCTTCGGGTACACGCGCACTCCCGTTCGATGATATTCGGGGATACCGCGTGCCGCACGCGCACGTGTGCACGATAACAATTTATGCATATTTATACACGCGCGCGTGTGTGTGTCTCGGTATTCAGGGTGTATACAAGGGTTGATTAATGGACCTGGGTATCGTGGCGCTCTCTCGAGGTAGATTGTAGGGGACACAAAGAGAAATGCAATTTCGGAGAAAACGATTATATTTTTCGCTATGTTTCTAGCCGGAAACGCAGCGCGCGTATATAGCATACACATACACGCGCGCTGGTTCCGAACAATGAACTCGGAAAGCCAGCGGCCGTTCATTCATTCCCATGCAGCCGCGCTGGAAGGAACAATCGCGCGAACGCGGTTATGTTTATGTACTCGATAACGCGAACCGTTATTATAGCATTCGTGCGTCCTCGTTAACTAAAATACCCACACATGTATACACGCACACACACACAGACACACACATTCAGACATCAATGTCTCTCTTGTAATTAAACGACAAGCAATCTAATGCCGTAAATTTTTCTGCATCTCTCCTCGAGCAGGTCTTAGGAATGAGGGTGGCTCAGTGGCCCGCTGCCCTCCGCACGAACTTGGCCATCCTGCTGTTGATCGCGGCGACGACGACGCGCTGCAGCATCGACAGCCAGCCAGAATGTCCACGAGGCTGCGAGTGCATCGGCGCTGGCGAGGAACTGCGATGCTCCGACCGTGGCCTTCTCGGTCTGAACCTCGGTCAGCCTGGCCTGAGACAAGCCAGCCTGTACAACGTCCAGGCAACCGAGATTCCCACAACGGTGTTTGGTCCTGGTACCGCGGACCTGCGACACTTGTCCTGGACGCACAGTGGCGTCGAGCGTCTGGTGCCCTACAACTTCCGGGCGTGCGCAGACTTGGAGAGTCTGAATCTAGGTGACAATCGGCTGACGAAGCTGACCGCCGAGGTGTTCAAGCCACTGGCGCGGTTGGTTCACTTGAATCTTACTGGAAACTCGCTGGTCAGCCTCTCGAGGAGCGTGTTCCAGGGTCTGGAGAGGCTGGAATCGGTCTGGCTAGCTGACAACCGCATAGCCGTGCTGCCGTTCCAGGTGTTCGAGTCGGCGCGTAGCCTGACGCACCTAGATCTCAGCGGCAATCTCTTGGTCTCGCTGCCGGACCACAGCTTCCGGCCGAATCGCGCCCTACGGGAGCTTCATATCTCGTCCAATCGCCTCACCAGGATACCCTCGCAGCTGTTCTCCGGGCTGAGCCAGCTGCGCGTCCTCGTGCTCAACGACAACGAAATCGACCTTCTGCCGCGCAGCTTGTTCAACGAGCTGAGCAACCTCGAGAAGCTCGATCTCAGCGGCAATCCCATAAGTCGCGACGGCAGACTCAGCGACAGCTCCTTCCACGGTCTGTCGAATCTGCGCTGGCTCAGTCTCAGCCGTACGAGACTGACTTGGCTGCCCCAGCATCTCTGGAGGCCGACGCCGAGGCTGCGCAGTCTCTATCTCTCGGAAACGCGCATCGAGATCCTGGAGGACGGCTCTCTGGCGAACCTTCGCGAGCTCCGTACCTTCGAGATAGCCGGCACTCCGTTGCGAGAGATCGGCGCACACGTGCTCGACGATACGCCGCAGCTGCACTGGATCAGCCTGCGGGACAACGACCTGACTTTCATGCCGCCGAGTCTGGCCCATCTTACCCACGTCAGCCACCTCGAGCTGCAGGGCAATCCGTGGGCCTGCGACTGCCGCATGTTCTGGTTCGTTCGCTGGGCCGAGGAGCACGTGCACCGTGCCGCCTTCGATTCGGGATTGCGCTGCGGTCACGAGACCGAGGCCGTCGACACGCTGCAGGCGCTAAGATATCTCAACTGCACGCCGCCTATATTGTCGAGGGTATCGCCGACCGAGCGATGGCTCATACGCAAGGAGGTCGTGCTCGAGTGCGAGTTCACGGGCAACCCGCTGCCCTCGGTGACCTGGGTTACGCCCAAGCTGAGGATCTTCCACTGGAACCCGGATCCCTCGTTTCCCGATATCTTCGTGCACCATCCGCGGGTGCACGACTGGGAGGTGCCGCAGGACGAGTTCCAGGACGACGGGCGCATAAGACTGCTGGAGAACGGCTCGCTGTACATAAGCTCGCTCCATCGCGAGGACGTGGGCGTGTACAAGTGCGTTGCCACCAATCCTATAGCCAATTACACGACCCACGTTACGCTGGAGATGGATCCCATCACGGGTTACCACATCAAGATCTTCAGCATCGCCGTAGGCGCGGCCAGCGCCGTGGGTTTCCTCCTGCTCACACTATTCGTTCAGTTCCTGCGATATCTCTTCGTCAGGTGAGTTATTTTTTTTTCTTCATTCTCTCTCTCTCTCCCTATGTCTCCCTCTTTCCCGTAGTGCCTTTTACGACTGTTTACCCTCGGGGGGAGATCTTGATCCGGCTGTTTGTTGATCTTGTACGCGCCATTTCGGCAGTATCGATCGCGCGCGCGCTCGTTCTGTCCTTTGATGCCCCGGTCTTTTATTACCTCGTTCGTAAAAGCTTCGAGGTTTGCTTATAAGGCGAAAGTTTATTTAGCGAGCCGCAAGGAATATTAAACGGCTGTAAATCAATTGTTGTAAGCTGTATAGTCACGTAGACTGTATGGTCGTTATGAACTTGCGCCCGCAAGCGTGATCGATGAAACTTGCAATCATCCATCGCGTATTATTTATTATAAGGGTATTTTTGTGTTCTCATAAGGATAAGAAGAACAACAAAGAAATATGTGGGAGTTTTTCTTACCCCGGTGAAGTAATACCAATAAAAACTTGTAATCGTTAATTTCTTTCAAAACTTATATATTCTCGTTGGCAGTGGTTCCTATCCTCTCTTTCTCTCAAACTACCAATTACAACCACATATGTATACTAAAACAAAAACACCACGCCTACATTAATCATCGTAGATGCGGCTGTCAGAAGTGGTGTCTGTGCTGTCGGCACGTGGGCGTTACGCCACGCGCCAAACAGATCTACCAAATGCTCGATAACATCGAGAATTACAAGAGTCAACAGCTGGAGCGTCTGCGCGAGAATTACACGCAGCAGGTGCATCGCATCAAGGAAAATTGCGCCCAGCAGGTCGAGTGGATCAGGGACAGTTACGAGGGCCAGATGCGCCACATACGTGACATCCGCGACTATGGTACCAACCATCTGACCACTCTGCGCGATCAGTATTGTGATCAGGTATGGGATCTTAAAATTCCTTGGTGAATGACTTTTATATAATAACTTTACTAACAGTTTCTTTAAGGTAGAAATTTTTTCGTATACTAACATATTGCGTGCTACTCCTGCTACTAGCATAATCGATAATGGGTTATAATCAGAAGTGTTGCTGCTGCTGTGAAATTTCGATAATTAATTGGGAAGTTCGTCGTCGAATTCATAAATTGTGAAAGTAGCCGCGACTTAGTACGTATCGCGCGTAATAGTCCAACTTTCGTTTTTCCACCTCAGGCTGAAAACTAGACAGTACGAGACTATAAAAGGAATCAAAGTCGTTTCCTGCTGACAATTACAGCGGGTAGAAAACCTTGACGTGACTCGAAATGGCAAATTCACGTTGCATCAGTAGCTTGGCTGCTTCGCAACTCGTTTGGCTCTTATTAACCATCAGTCGAAAAAAAAGAAAAAAAACGGGGCTAATAATAAATTACATTTGCTCGTGTTTGTTTGCAAATGACTTTTTTCGTCGTACGATATATAAGTAACACTTCTGAATGTGAATCGTAGTCTAAATTCCTTCATTCTCAAGCAACTTTAATATCCTATGACTTCATCGCATCCTCCTTCATCCCGGGCGTAACACAGTCATTTCTAATCCACAGGTGAAACGCGTACGCGACTACTCGACGAGCCAGCTGAACTGGGTACGTGAGAACTACGTCTTCCAGCGCAACAAGATCCGCAAGTTCAGCGCCCATCAGGTCCTCCGCCTGCGCGAGTCCTACAAGTACCAGCAGCAAACGCTGAACAAGGTCCTCGAGAACCTGCCCAATCTCTACTTGGACAACTGTCGAAGCGGTTCGTGCGGTCGATCCGACTCGGCCGTCTTCGATCCCAAAGACCTGATCGATGCCGAGTTCGGTAGCAACTATGCCTGCAACAACGTCAGCAACGTCGACACCTACTTCAAGGCCAAAATCGATGACATCGTGCAGGCATACACCTCCAGCCTCGAGGACGTCAACAGCGAGTACTACACGCCGACAGAATTATCCTCGTGTAGTCCTCGTGGACCTAGCACCAGTGGCATGATGCACCTCGAAGGTGTGCCCGTTATAAACTATATCGACGACAGACCGCTTCCGCCACCGCCACCGCCACTACCGCTGCTGCTGAATCGGACAATAGCCCTGGTGCGTCCAGACTGCTTGCCGATGGAACCAGCATTCCTGCAGAAGATCGAGGAATTCGGCAGCTCGTCGACAACGGGTAATAGTAGTAGCGACGCCAACGGCGAGCTCAATCGTCCTGTCTTCCGCGGTGTCAGTGCTGAGACACTCGCCGGCGATACGCGCGGCACGCCCGAGATACTCGGCCTTCTGGTGCCTAGCGCCAGTCTGCCCGAGCTGCCGCGCGAGACTACCCTCTGAGGCCGGAGATGTCGTCGGCTTTGTCGTGGCAATAGTTGCTGGAGCTTGGAGTTGTGTATCTTTTTCGTCTGCTCTTGTTTCTGAGGACGGTCCGATGATTATGGCGATAATGGGTTCGAGTCGACAGTGTGATATTGATTCCGAAGTGTCAAAGGAGAAGAGAGAAAAAGAAGGATGATGATATGAAGTACCTGAAACGAAGTGTACAAAGCAGAAACAAGATGGACGGATTGTACTGTTGTAATGTGAGATATGAAGAAACGTGTGGTGTTAAGTTTCGTAAATGAGTTTCTCGTAGTTCTTTCTCTCGTTTGTTTTATCGCCTGGTTTTTTTTTAAATACGAACAAACGGGGGGATTGTGCACCAGTGAATAACCCCGCAATTCTGTGGATCACGTTGGCTGGGAAACCTTTCCTTAAAGAGGACAATTCATTCACTCAGTGGAAGAATGTTAGAATGAAGCCTACATTAGGTGTCAATTTTAATCCGATTCCTATCACTGACAACAGTAACAAGAATAAAAAAAATAACGTACAAGTATTCACACGTACCACGTGGAATATATCTTTGGGAGACAGAACAACACACGACCCATTAACAGAAAGAGAGATAAAGTCTACACCGAAGATAAGGCGTAAGAAATAGAGGACTGGCGTGTTGTTAACGAAGACTGAAGAATAGTAAAAAATGAAGCCGGCGCGAGCTTACGTAGGGGAAAAGTTTTAGTGTACAGTATGAATACATGAATAAATAAATATTATATTAAACACATGCGAACTCTCTCGTCCCGGGAGACTCTTTTGAAAGAGGGAGAGAGAAAAAGAGAGAACGAGGACGAAGAGGCGCATGCAGCGCATGGCAGACGTAACTTACGTTGTCGTATTACGTAATCACTGATCTGCTGGGTGCGCGATAGTGAACGCGCAAGAAGTTCGAAGATATACGGAGTTTTGTGGTTTTTTTTTTTTTTTTTTTTCAATTGAGTGAGAGAGATAAGGACTCTATACGGCTGTTGCAAATGAACGTTTTACGCGCACGTTTGATTATAATTCTTATTATCATTATTCTTATTATTATCATTGCTATTATTATAATTATTATCGGATTTGGAAGTAGAGAAAGACGTCTCTGCTTTATCAAGTGAGAGAAAAAAAAGAGACGAACTACTACCTACTCTTAGCGGATATGTATAAGCGTAAAGCTTACTTTGAAAAGTCAATATAGGGGGAATGAGCAAAATTTTTTCGACGGGACTGTGTAATTGTAAGTTGTTTGATTTTTATCGAGTACAAGTAAATGAAAAATAAAATATATTATTGGGGTATAATAACGTCGATCGTTCGATGTGTATATGTTTTTTCGATTGGTATATATGGAATTCGACACAAAATTTCTCGAATATAATCAATCATGTATATATGCTGATGAAAAGCATTGTAACGTGAATGGTAATAACGTCTTTTGTCTATTTTCATTCATGCATTACATACATATATATATATATATTACCAATCTATTGATGAAAAATAAAGTTTATGACTAAAATATTGACTTTTGTTTTATTCATCATAAAAGCATGTCTTTTGATGGAGAACTATATTGTATTGTAATAATAAGTAGCACAATTGTGTTTTTTTAATTGATTTGTTAACATTATAACTTTGGTTAATAAATACGTTAAAAAAATTTGTAAATGTTATTATTCTCTACTTTTGAATTCGATAAAGATGTGAATCCGAACGTAAACGCTTCCGTTCGACTTTTAATACTTTTGTTCTTTCTTTAATGTTATGCAAGAATTCACTGTGATTTTGAAGATTAAGAGTTCAATCGATCCTTCTGGGCACCAAAACCAAGAAAATACTTTTGGGATACCAAGGGACAATTAATAGATAATAAACTAGAATAATAATAATAATAAATGCTTCTCGTTGGCTAAATATTAGAAAAAAAATAGTTGGTGTGTTTAAAGAAAATAAAAATCATTTGAAAATCTTGTGGATTATCATATGAAGATTATTAAGATAATATTGGGAAAGAATAAGAAGCGGTATAATGTGAAGTTGAAAAAATAAATGTTGGAAACAAACTCAAAGGTATACGTATTATAAAAATAGTAGGAAACAAAAAGTAATATACGTAGCACATCGAAAATTAAGCAGACAGAATAAACGTGAAAAATAAAAAAAAATAAAAAATATGATCATCTTTTGAAGAAATCGATCACCTGACACAAGACTCGTACTTATGCTTCCCTTGTATTAAATATATATTTTTATACATTGTTTTATCATATAACGAATAGGAAATAGTTCCTTCCTTGGATATATACATATTATATATACATGCGCGTTTTTTCGATACTGCCGGAAATCCATTATCAACCGGGCGACATTTTATGATTTTCTTACACTAAACATTAATTTGACACGATCAAAAATTTTCCCTTGAAAAAAAAAAAAAAAAAAAAAAAAAAAAAAAAAAAAAAAAAAAAAAAAAAAAAAAAAAAAAAAAAAAAAAAAAAAAAAAAAAAAAAAAAAAAAAAGCGGAAGACCAAAAAATCAATTAAGGAGGGAACGGCAATCGAAAAGAATTGAAACTGATGAAAACTGTACGGAAAAAGTGTTTTTAAAAATTATCTTGCGAGTGATGTTATTCTTATATTTTCATGAAATAAAAGAAAATACTTCTAAATCTTATTTGAAAACGATTTTTTCTTACTTTTTGAAATCCCTATTATTTTTTTTTACTGGAATAACTATTCCATGCTTACACACTTATTAAACTTGTGCTTTAATAATACCTAAATAACACCAAAGAAAAACAATAACTTCCTAAAAGATTATAAGATCGAAAAAGACAGCAATCTAGTGCGAAGAAATAACTATGTAATAACCATAAAGCAAAAATTATTTCTAGAATAAAAGAACAAACAAATAAAACATTTGTGACTTTTCAACAATAACATATCAAATACAATTGTTGTTTTAAAAGTAAAGGGCTTCAAAAGTTATTTTTAGGACTTCATTAATTATTTCAAGACAAAAGTCGACGTTGTATCCGAACTAAAGCATTAATAAGTACTAAACAGTTATGTACAAATAAGTATACAAGTTTTGAGATGTTTACTCATCGACTACTAATACCTTGTAAAATAATTAGAATCAAATCTTAAACATAAACAAAACTCTTTCATTATATTTCGTCATAATTTTGTTTTGTAATATTAAATGGTTCTTTCGTTATTATTTGTAATCACTGCTACTTTAGAAGCTGTAAAAATTAATATAAACTCTACACTTAATCTGACGATAAAAGAAATAACAAAAATAAATTACATTAGGAAATAACTGATTGATTTTTCTTGAAATAATTTGAATCAATTTTTAGCAATAAATCAACATTTCTATATATATATACCCAACATTAAATTTTAAAATAATCGTAAGTCACTTTATTTAAATTTAAATTTGCTAAATTAATATCTGCACACTGATAAATTTGTTTCCGTCATACGTGCCCATAAAGTATGTATTTTACGGACTGTTTTGAGTCCCTAAAGTTGTATTTTACGTACTCGGTATCAGCAAAGTAAAAATACAAGTTTACGGCCTCAAAATAGGCCATCAAGTGCGTAATATTTTACGGACACTTAATAAGAAAATAGTAGTTTTTGGTACTAGGCACTGAAGTAACGTTTTACGGGCTATGTGAGAATTGCTACGGCCGGAAAACAGGCCGTTAAGTACGTACTTTACGGATACGTATGACAAAAAATAATGTTCGGTCCACGGCCGTAATATGTAACTTTACGGCCTAAGATCGAAAGCTACTATTTTTTTTAATTGAATTTAATATATTTTTAAATCAATTTAAAATATCAAACGAATATTTTACAGAAATAAATTATGATTAATTTTCATTGAAGTTATTCTAACCCATGCAAAATCAGGATGTTCCTAAGATGCAGCAACGAAAGTTATGTTTAACTGACTAAAAATCTGATATTTAAGTTGCTACATTACATATCGGAATAAATTAAAAAGTAGAATGCATTTTCTAGGACTACGATGTTCCAAATCTATGATCCTTTTACAGCACAAAAGGAGAATGTTCCAATATTGAATATTTATAAATTCAAATAAGCTTCGTGTAAACGTTTCTATATTCTGTATAAGAGAAATTTCGATTTACATAAATAAACCTAGAATTTTTATTAAATGAACTAATTTTTATTCTTTTTGAATTATTTTTGGCATTTTCAGATTTTTTACGTTTTATTTTGTTATATTGACTAAAGATTATTGGATTCATTAGGTATACATTTTTCCATAATTTATCCAATAAAGTATGTAGTATATTTATCTTACTAAATTGATAATTCTTGTTCGTTACATTTTCATTATCTCAAATTACTTTTCTAAAGAAGTGGAAAAATCACCCTATTACTGCTCAAAAACGATGACACCCATTTAACGTTTGATTTTTTATATTTTTACAGAAATGTTATCTATTATCTTGTGGTTTTAATAAAAAGTAAGAACATACCAGAGATTTTATGTTAGAATTCAAGTTTATTTCATTGAAAGGATTATTATTGATAACATTTAAATCTCTGTGAAGTTGATATCAAACGCCATGTACTTAAATTTGTATTCAAACATGCCTAACAATTGTTTTAAAGATATACCGGACGTGAAATTTAATTAAAAAATTAAAAACATAATTAATGAGAAATTATATAAAATTTTTATCAATATCGCGAAAATATTTTTATGTAGATTTCAGAACACTTCAAGTTTTAATTTTATTACTTTTTGCTCTGACTATACGTTTTACGCTAAAGTTTCGTTAGTATTCTTCGAACGACGGGTTTTATAAAATCATTTTTTGTATTAAACGTTTATTAAAGAGTCATACTAAATTTCAAAACCTTCAAACCACTTCCTCTATAGTTTTTATTTAATCGAACTGATAATTTCGTGGATTTCCACAAAATCAATATCATATGTAAAATAATCAGGAGCATTTTTAAAATGAGTTCATTCAAGTAAATAACACTTCAGATATAGAAAATCGAAAATATTTCGAGGCTAGATGAATTACGAAATGTTATTTTTTTAAAATCAATAATAAATATTTTAACATTCCCTGCGTAAAGGGCCACGTTTAAGAAAGTTTATATTTCCAAGCATGCGCAAAAATAGCACTTTACCCACGAAGTGTCAAAAAATAATGTTCGATATAGGTACGCGATAAAAATGATTCTTGCCCTCGTGTGAGTTTGAGGCAACAGAGGGTGACAATCATGCTCGTATCGAAGTTATAGCACTAGTATCGAAAAGTACTATCTCTAAATAACAACAATTATTTTCAAAAAGTAACAAGGCCGAAATGTTTATCCAGTGGAAAAAAGGTCGAAATTATATATTTGCAAGTGCGATCGATTCATTTTAAAAATGTGTAGGTACTTCTAATATTTCTTATTTCTTTGATTTTCAAACATAACCATCGTTTGTGCAGTAATAGAATATATATTTCAATAGGTAACTGAATATACTTTTGCTGTACACGAGTTCAAAGAAAGTACTCTTTGAAATAGTTGATATCATGAATGATATCTAATTTATTATGGTTGTTAGTCCATTAATTATTACTATAAGATCTTACAGATATAAATAAATAAAAATTAATCATCTTTTTAGCTGCATCGTCCGTTTGTTTAGATGCACTACCATTATTTAAACAGATATTACCACAAAATTACATAAAAAGAAAACTCTTTTATCATTACATTATTTTTATTGATGTTTTAATCTTAGCATTTTTTTATATAAAAAAGCTATCGAAAAATAAATAAAATTGAATCTAAGCGATCAATTATTATTGATCCAAATATATGAGATTATAATATACTACATAACTTTAAGAATAGAAGAATTCCTTCCTTTCATAAGATAAACGTATATGCTATAGATGTTCGATATTTATATTGGTTTAACGGGAAATTCAAAATAGTATCAACGCCGTCGATATCTTATACGCGAGAATGTAAGATAAATACATTTATTCTTTATTTAAGAAATAGAGCTTATTTCCGTCAGCAAAACTTCGCATTTATTTCCAAAAAAATATTTCTAGTTTTGTTTAATTGCTACTATATGTTTAAAAACGGAAGGTAAAATTTAAAAAATTGTGAATAAATATCGAAAAATTATTATTTTTTCTTCTCGAATAATGTTTATGTTAAATAAACAATGAACTTTCACATTTCTTTTTATGAAGATTAACAACAAAGGCGCGAAAGCTTCGCTGAGCGAAAAATCGCAAGGGTAAGAATCATTTACTACACTGTGCAAACGTGCAGTTTTTCTGCCTCGCATGTAGCGGTAGAACACGCATAGAAAATACTTTCAGCATTGTAAGCACAAATTCCTACTGTTACTGTATCGTTCAGTAAATAAAAGTAAAACATTTTTTTTAAATACTCTAATCACCTTATTACCTAATCCTTAAGTATTTGAATATCATTTTCCAAAATTAAAACCTATAACTATATCCACTGTTAATAACTTTTTGTATTTTAAAGGTCTTTATTTCCTTCTTTTGACTATGGTATTCAACAATTCAATTGTTTGGTAGCCAATAGATTTTATAATTAAATAAGTGTACCTATCTACCTATTTACTAAGAACTTTATAATTAAATTTTTTACTAAGATTGATTGATTATTCAAGTATGTTATATCATAAAGTACTGTTAAATTAAGCTTATGAATAAATTATATGATTTTTATATTACTATTTTAAATTTTATTTTAGTAGTCATTCAATCTAATTAATGTTTATCATGCATTAAATATAAATGATTTATATATATTTTATGTTTAATAGACAGTATTTGTTGTAGTTCGAAATTACTTTCATCATACATAGAATTTATATAAATAGTATTTTTAATTTCATAAAGAAGTAAAGTCGTAAAACAATAAGTAAATAAATCTAATAATTAATGGTAAAGAGCATATTTATCATTGAAAAAATATAAATTGTTTATAATTTAATCTAACAACGTTCCATATCCATATGTAAACATAAATTATACCAAAGAAGTTTAAAAAAAAAAAAAAAACAATATTTAGAAGAATTGTTTTAATCAACATACCTTTTCTTGTGTCCTATTCCATACGATCACTTTGTGTCCACTGTTTAGAAGATTCTTTACAATTCCACTGCCCATTATGCCGAGACCCAGGAATCCGAATTTCAAACTAGAGGCACGGATATTCTTATCTTTCAGAGTCTGAGAAAGAGTCTCTACATCCAGAGGTGGAGTAGCCTATGAAAATAACAACATTTATCAACATAACTTATTTATTGCAAATGATTAATTATAAGTTTATTAGGAAAAGTATTACTTCAAGAACTTCAAAATGACAACAAATAGAATCACAATTATGACATAAATTTAACTCTAAAATCATAATGAATTTATTGCGGATAATGTATAATTTATTATAAAAATTTAAGCATGATTTCTACATGTTCTAATTTTTATTACAGTGTTTGCTGTAAATAAAATTAAGTTTTAAGCTAAACTATACACATAAAAATGTTACTCACAGGCCTAGCAATATTTGCTGGTCTATCCAACAGAGAACCACCACCCTTTCTCATAGGTGTAGAGTGATTTAGAGTTGGACTCAAACTATCAAGACGATTATTGCTGCTTGTATTTGAGTCTGTTCTTTGCTTTTTAGCTGGACGTCGATCACTACTGCTTCCACTACTTTCTCTCTTTGTTTTCGGTGTTTCCTGTAAAGTGATGTATGTTTTTAACTAAAATAAATAAAAAAATTTTATTTAAATTAAATTGAAAAGTGGATTATAAAATTAGTTTATAAAATGTATATGAATATACTTAAAAAATGAAATATTTATTGTTTTATATTACAATTTTTAGTATAAATATAAATATGAATCAAGTGTATTACACAACTAGATACTGAAGGTTTAAATTCAGTTAGATAAGACACTTACTTTTTTTGGTTTGATCTTTGGAGTCTTCTTTTCAACAGTAGTAATGCTGCTATCTTGCTCTTTCAGTTTATCAAAAAGAGAATCTGGATCTAACCCATCATCAAAGACCTATTGAATGTAATAAACATAATGAGTTATTATTAATATTCTATGAAAACAATGATATATTTTTTATATAAAAACATCATACCTCTCCTTTGGCAATGAAAACCTCAATAGCATCACATGCTTCTCTGAAACCTGAAGTTTTGCATAGTTTCATGCATGTCTCCTTGTGATCTTGATAATCCTTGATGTTTGATTCATCAATCCAACCACTAAAATAAATTAATATTTTGGTTTGATTTGGTATATTAATTAATCATATTAAAGTTACTGTTGATGTAAAACTCACTAATTGTTGGTTCCAAAGAAGAATATGCAGTGAACCTTTTTAGTGCTTGCTGGTTTTTTCATATCCTTTGATGGAAGTGATACCTTTAAATTGAATTATTAAAATTAAAACTTTAAAATACAAGTGTTTGAAAAAATATGGAAGAAAATTATCAATTGGACAATCTTGAGTATGAAGATATTAATAATGTAGCAATAATGTAATAATAAAGATGATTTTTTTTTGCACTAATCAAAATTAAATAGTGATCTACATTTCTATATGATTTTATTCAAATTCTTTAATAAATTTTACTTAGAATGAATATTATATACTCATATATAAAATATTTATTTTATATATAAAATAGACTAGCAAGTAAATTTTCATACTTCATTATTTCAATTAACAAACTGGCAACATAAGTTGCTGAAAGAAATATGTGCTACACTATAAATAATTTACTGCAATTGAAAAATTTAAAATGATTTCAGTGGTGGCAGTATTACAAATACAATATAATCTATAATAAAGTTAAATTATTCATAAATATACATAAGATAATACCATTTATCAATGTTTCATATAATAATAAAATATAATTTCACATTCATTATTAACTATAAATATCTATCATCCAAAAACATATTTACCCTGAACATTATTCTAATCTTAGATATTTTGATAAACCGTCAATTTAACATTACTATTCCAAAAAGTTGTAAATCAGACCTAAGCGTCATTATGCGCATTATACTTATTATTATCTATTACCGCAGATTTAAAATCTTCTTTAATCTGTCCCTATTTCATCCCATGGACTTCGGATCGTAAACAATCGATTCATGCAGGACAACCGAGACACATTCCGTTTCACCCAACAAAGCTTCATTGACGCACTTTTCGCGTATACAATGCAAATACACGCACCAGCAGACGGCTGTGAGCTTTCGACAGAGAAAGAGAGCGGGGGGAGGGGGAGATAAGACGAGTGGGGGTACCGCGGGGGTGGTAAACAAGCTTTGAGCGCGAGCGTGCAGATAAAGGATATATATATATATATATGCTCCCCCCTCCTCTCACTCCTCCCGAATCGCTGCGCGCCAATTTGAATTCGGCCGTGCGTCGCTCGACACATGTTATCCAGACGGAAGAGGGATCGAGCAGTCGCGTTGGATGATTTTTACTCTTTTTATGGTAAAACTTGACTTTTCATGGCGAGTTTAAGTCACGAGATGGCCGAACCACAGCTGGAAAAGCTGTCTACGTAATTTCATTCGCAGTAAAGGTATTTGTATTCAATCCGCGTTCTATCCTGTATATACATGTATACGTATGCATCTGCACGCACGGGGCGGATGGGAATATAGTTCATAGGACTGTCAAAACAAAAACGCGCTAGCAAGCTGAGTAGGAACCGCAATTTGATTAGGCACGTACCTAGCTACGTGTACACAAACGTAAGTACACGCGCAGGCGGACGCGCACGCGGATGAACGAAAAGCGAAGCGCGCGGGGGCGGGGAGGAAAAGCGCGGGATCCCACTAACGCAGTAGCCTCCGTCTCTGTCGTTTCTCGCGCTCTGCATCTCATACGGGGAACATGCGCCGCGGCTGTATCCAGGCGGGAGCGCGCAAGCGAGAGCGACAGAGACGAAGGTACACGAGTGGACACAGAGTTCGTATATGGGTATGTATGAGTGAAGTAACTTACCCGGCCAGGCCACGGCGAGAAACCCTTCATCTTGGCCCTGCAACAGACAGACAGATTTGCATAGCGTCAGCGAACAAAAAAAACACATCATTGTATAATACATTATAACCCCCGTAATATAAACTTGGAGGTTATGTTTATCGCCTCCGTGTATAAACGGAGCGGCGCACCGACACACATACACGCACACAACATGATATAAGACACAATAAATTCTTCCGCTCCGTTCGTGTATGGGAAAATATACGCACCAGACGAGGTCTCCCACTTTGAAGCCCACTTCGGACATGTTTGCTCCTTAAAGATTTTATACGAGTCTCTACGTTACGAGAGAAAGGTTACGAGATACAGAACGAAATATAAACTGACTGGCGTGCAAGATCCGGCTCGGCTGGCGATCGGCTAGCGACTGATGACTGCGAGGTGCAGCGGCGATCAGCCGCGCCGCGCGCGTCCCCCCCACCGCGTTGGTCAGACCCGCGCGCGCAGCGCAGCACTGTATACATGTAGAACCGTTACCCTAGACCGCGGTAGTCGCTTGAGAGACTGTTTCGAGGTTAGGCGTCGTTTGGATTTGGTGTGGTGGAAAGTTGCGCGTTCGATGGTAAGTGCGGTTGCCGGTTGATGGTAAGTGTTACTTGTAAGCGGTGGTGTCGGTAAAGAGGTACATACATACATTGCAGGTTTGGTGAATAATGCAAGAATTATTTAAAGGTATAGGTATTGTGTAGCCTTTTCTGTCACGACTTTGATTGTAAAAAATAGCTGACTCGTGGATGCTTTGAAAAATTGACTATCTCAAGTTACCAGTAGATTCAATATGAAGATTTCAATGTACTTCTTTACCATTTGTTAAAACTTGGTATTTTTTTTCCAAAATTGTTTATTTTTATGTATAAAGTAAGATACATCTTTAATTGACTTTTTTAAAGTATTTAAATAATTTCATATTACTCGATAATTTCATATTACTCGACTCTTATACGCAAAATATTTTGAGAAACGTATAAGAAATTATCTAGAACACTAAGTAATTAATGGCGAATTAATAATGTACAGTTAAACTTCGAACGGAGCGCACATTGGTACTGTCTTTAGTTTCTACTGTACCCGCCAAGTACTTACACTCGTAATCTTGTGAAGTCAGCATAATGTATTTCGTTCAATTTCCGACGAGAACTTCGTTTTATTTTGAAATGTTGAACATGTGTAAATTAAAGTCGAATTTTTTTAAGGTATTTGATAAGTTGCTGTACAAATTGTTATGATTTTTAAGCATTTGTTATGAAAATATTTGAGTTTCATTTCCGGTTCCAGAGTCTCTCAAGTTGAAGCATCTTCAAGTTTTAGCCAATCGGACGGTAGTGCGGTTGCATCTGAAGCGTGATTGGTCGTTAACTTGGCAGAGGAAGTTCACCTTTAAAATTTGAATTTCAGATAAGGTAATTAAGAAATAATTTTTGCGCATACGAGTAATATATAATAATTAGGCTTTACTCTATTAATGATATAAGGCCGAAATTAGTTGGTTTTGTTACATCTACAAAACACTGTTTACTCATTTCGCTCGTCTGTAAAAAAGCAAGTGAAATTTATTTTCTTAATGTTTAATTAATAATTAGTAGAAATCAATGTTATTTCATATCATATTCAGACGACGGCGATGTGGAAGTATGTTGCCCTGTTGTTAATAATATGTGAAAACATTAGCTCATCCATAATTTTATATGATAAAATCAGATAAGGAACATAAACCCGATAACACGATCCCGGTAAATTAATAAAAGCCAATACGAAAAATTTAACTATACCAGTTGACGACGCGATAGCATCCGGATGATAAAAACGAAGATTAACAAAGATAACGAGAACGTCACTTTCTGCCTGCTCTCTAAAGTTGAATTAGTGAAAATTGCTCCACCATTTCAATTAGTGGAAAAAACTACTAATTTATTAGCGAATATTCACTATTTCATTTAGTAGTTTTTTAAAACTACCATTTTAATTAGTAGTTTTTACACACCACTAATGAAATAGTGAATATTCACTAATAAATTAGTAGTTTTTTCCACTAATTGAAATGGTGGAGCAATTTTCACTAATTCAACTTTAGAGAGTGTTTTATTACGCCTTTTACTCAACACTAATTAAACCATATATATCTACCTATACAGTCACCCTTTTGCTAAGGATGCTAAATTTATGAGTACCATAATAAGTTGTATGCTTACACGTACTGTTGAATAAACGCATCCCCAGATAAAAACTATATCTCTCTTATTACGCCGCTGCAAGTGACATCCATTAAAAAAGCACAACCCACAACCTATACAGCAATTGTTTTGAATCACCGTTGTAGCGCACTATACGTCGTAATTTGCACGTTAGTACCTATATGTCGCACATATGCACATGCAGGCGTATTTACGCGCCGAGCCGCCGACAATCAGCCGATGAGCCGACGTCACGTTACCGGAGTTTCCTTCCTCTCTCTCTCTCTCTCTCTCTCTCTCTCTCTCTCTCTCTCTCTCTCTCTTTCTCTCTTTCTCTCCCTCTCTCTCTCTCCCAGCTCCCTCCTCTCGACTGCTCCGAAAGTGTGCGAAAGCACGTATAGTCGTCGTCGAAGTCGAACGGACCCGCGGTGCACATACACATTCTCGTAAGCGGCGAACGTGTATATATAAATGTACGCCGTACGCCACACAACTTTACGGCACACTGAGTATATAGCTGCATAGCATATAGTACTGTGTGCGCGCGCCATCGATTGTAGGCAGTATTTTTTCCCTCTCTCTCGCTGTCGCGCGCGCGCGGTGCTCCAGGATACGAGAACGAGAGACGGTAACGACGGATTCTCGCGCGGCTAGTGAATATAATACGACAGCCGCAGCGGCTGCTGAGAGTCTAGCACCAGCAGACAGTATATAGTATAGTAGCAGCAGCGTAACATACAACGACGTTGAGGATACAGAGGGAGAGATAGTCGTGTGTCTGTGTGTGTGTGCGTGAATAAAAAGAGGAGGAGTCATCGTATATAGCGAGGCGTCGACAGTTTTCTGCAAAAATCCTTCCGAGGCACCGTGCGGACGTCGAGAGTGCGATAGTCCGAGACGGCGCAAGCGAGGATAATTGGGCCCCCAGCGCGCCTACCTCCAATATGGTACTTCTTCGCACTTTGCACTTGGTTTCATTTTCTCTTCTTCACCTCGCACAGTAGCACGCATACCTACTAAGTTCGGCTTCATAAGAAAGTAGTCGAGCCATGGGTACTACCTATATAGAGGCAGAGAGAGAGAGAGAGGAGCGAGTGCGCGTGCACGGAAACGTTGTTGCTTATTTCGCATGGAGGCACGCGCGTACATATCTAACGATTACGCTGGAAGCTTCTGAGGTCGATTTTCTCACGCCGGAAAAGGATTAACCTCCGGCAGAAGCTGTTGCACAGTGTTGTGTTGTTTTTTTTTTTCTTTCGTTACGTGCTTGCGTGAATGAGCGAAGAGTAGTAGGAGGAGCAACAGCAGTAGTAGCAAGAGCTTTTGTTTATCAGTTGGTGTGCAGGGAGGCCACTGTGTTCGATTGTGCTCACTGTCGGTGTGCTTGACAGTGTTGGTTCTGGGTGGGACAGAGGTGTACACTTTTCAATTGCTCGGTATACTCAGCTGTGGCTGCTGCTTGCTCCGTTTCAGGCACCTCCTGTAGCTCTCTCTCTGGCTCTATTACGATGTTCATTGTTAAGTGAATTATGGTTCTGTATTTGGTGATGCATTAATTAGTATTATTGATGATACAAGCTAAGGCTTGCGATGCTACTCATGCATTCTTACACGGATGTTAGAGTTGTTGCACATCTAGAATTTAAATGTAACTTTAATTTGATACTTCATTGTACGTTATGTTATTCCAAATTTACTGTGCTTGAAGTCCGTTTAAACTGATTCAATTCATTGTCACTTCAATCAATTTTAGTTCTTCACTTGACATTCATACAATAGAAATTGTCAATATTTCATCTTTAAATACATTGTTTAATAATGCAATTGAAATCTAGTTAGAAATTAAATTAAATGATTTCATGAGTTGATGCAATTGCTTATGAATCATAATAAAACTAATGACATTTTCAGAACGTTTATAAATTTTGCAATAAGCTTTAATAATATTTAAAATAATTGTTTATTATCATTATTTTTAATTCTTACTGTTGTACAGTACTACTGTATATACTTATTATAATACTTACTGTAACAGTTCTACTGTTAAAACACTAAATAAACATTAGGATAAATATTAGGATGCGCTATCTTGCTTATCTTATTTATCTGGCATTGTATTCAGTTCTAATTATATTCATAAAATCACTCGTCAACAGTCACAGCAGGCGCAAGCACCCGCGGAGGGTGAAGCAAGTTTACCCGCAGCTCATTCCACATATACTGGAGATAGTCAACCACATCACAGTGTGAGTGTAAATCAAACTGATGAAATACTTCAGCAAGCCCAAATGAGTTCGAGGGCCCAAGCTATTGTAGTTCTACCACATTTAGTAAGTATTTTTAATTTATTTAAAAAAACATTCAATTTTAATAACATTATATTATTTTCTGTTTTTAATAAAATATTATCAATACTCTACTCATTATAAAAATGATTAAAATTCTTTATATAAATAATCAATAAATTAATTATCTATTCAAGTATTTTATTTATAAATTAAATATTTCCCTATGTTCTCTGATTTCATGATAACCGTGTTTTATAATAATTTTTATAGTTACATTATATCTTCACTCTTACATAAAACACCTTGCTAGTATTTTTATCTGTACTATATCAAGAAGGAAAATAGGAGTTTTACAGTGATACCTTTTTCTTTTACAGGAAGATGATATTCCTGCTCCAAAAACAGATTTTTCTGCTCCACCACCATATGATGTAGCAACAAAATTACCCAGTTATGAGGAAGTACAACGTGAAAAAACATTACAAGGAGAACCTATTCCACAGATTCATCCACAAATACATTTAGTAAGTTTTTTAAATTTAAGGAATTATCTGGTATTCCTGGTATAAAATTAATCACTGTTTTAATCTTTTTATGCCTAGCCTGGTGGGGTAAGAGCACCACAGCAGCCTTTGACTATTTTGGCTATAGATACTGATGGTGTTGAAGGCGATGCAGAAAGTCGAATGCTCGGAACTGATTTTATGTTCTTTACTGCCTTTCTGGGTAATAAATATTTTTCATGATATAAAAAAAATTTTCATTTAAATATATAATGTTTTAATACAAATAATAATACTTTTCAGTTGCATTCATATTTAACTGGATTGGATTCTTACTACTCATGTGCTTCTGCCACACAATAGCTTCACGATATGGAGCCTTGTCTGGCTTTGGTCTTTCCTTAACTAAATGGACATTGATTGTCAAGCATTCGACTGATTTAGCTTCCCGTGAAAACTCTTGGTTATGGTGGCTCATCATGGCATTTGGTAATTAATTTATAATAGTAGTTTATGCAACTATAGGGCGTAAAGCGAACTCATTCGCACGAGTGTTTGTAACGCACGCGAGTGCAAACACGTCAAGTCTAAATTGCATAATATTTTTTGTACGGATGTTCGTGAATATAAGTGAATAAAGTTCAAATTTGTTGATTTATATTAGATTATTTTTACTTTACGCGCACATGTAGAAAAGTATACTTTATGCATGAACGCTAGCGGACATCGACGCAAAAATTTTATTAAGCTTTGTTTAAATACTGCAATTATGTAATTATAAAATACTTGCAGGATTCTAGAACAGTTTAACTTTTATATATTCATTGTTCTTAATTGTTAACAGGTATATTGATCTGCGTTCGCGCAATCGTTCAGTATTTGAATATTAAGCGAGGATGGAGACTTCTGTCTGGCAGTGCCCAAGAGCGTTTGCTATTTTATTATTGAGCATCGCCTTTAAATGTCAGAGTGATTTCTTTTTTTAGGAAAAGAAAAATTTTTCAAAACAAACCACAAAAATGAAGGAAGAGTGTAACAAGGTACATTGCTGTGCATGTATATTGTACTTTACATCGCTCGAGGATTTGTAGAATTTTTGTGATTTGTAGAGATTTAATAAGAAAACAATTGCACATGAACTTGTGAAATTGATATGATCTTCGTATTGCATTTGTACTCGAAGTTTTTGTCAATTTTTGCGAGTGAATGTTATACACGTTTATCTTTCCTTTTTGTTATAAAACAACACTATCGAGTATATAAAGAGAATGCAAACACCTTTAATTGTATCAATTATACAAATATCTTGCAGCAGTCCATCTTTTAGAATTACAAAAGCCAAAGATGTTGACTGTTATTCCAGAGCAAGTATTAACTTTTGGTATTGTATGAGATAATAATGGAGATCTTAATAATAACAGAAGAAAAAAAAATCTTGTAAGTGTTAATGTGCATAAAAGGCACTAGTGATACTGCAAAGGGGAGAACCCAACCGTGAATGGAGAAGAAAACAAATAAAAGCTTTTAGAAAACTTGACTACAATGAGCAAGTATACACGTAAAATTATAAGAAAAAAATAATAAACCGTTCATTGCAAGTCGGCGAAAAATGTCGGATCGCTTGTTTGTATGTTATAATTATAATTTATATATGTAAACAGAAGATTTTAAGGTTGTAAGATTATTAATATTATTTTTAATATAAAATATATTGAAAACCCACTTACATCTGTACGATTAGGTATATTGTGTAATACCAATAATAGTAATATTGAATATTGCTGTTATTGTTGTTATTAAGTCAAATTAATTCACAATTTTTGTTTGTTAAGAGAATAAATTTCGAACTTTTTAAGCTACAAATTAAGTGTACATTAATTAAATTTAGAATTACACTTTTCTTGTTTCTAAACTGTAAGTATTGATTTTACAATTTTCATGTCTTTCAAATTGTAAGCTAGAAGTATTTTATGTAAATAAAATTTCAAGATATTTAGTAACTCGTTTGATTTTTTATTGTTACCAATACTTTTTCACGTTTTGACACAATTAAATTTCTGAACAATGTCGAGAAACAAAGCGTCATTTTTTTTTTCATTTTTGTCGATGCGCAGACTTTTCAGTTGCTTGCGCGCAAGCGCGCGTCAAGGTCCCATGGTGTAATGGTTAGCACTCTGGACTCTGAATCCAGCGATCCGAGTTCAAATCTCGGTGGGACCTTCTTTTTTTTTCATTTTTATTTAAAATTTCAACAATGTTCATAATATTTGATTAAACTAATAAAATTAACTATACTAAGTAAAAAGTTATATGCACACACTTCATTAAATAGAAATGTTCACTTTTAATTTTTTTATAATTTTGTATGAACAAATTTATTTTAGAGCAGTATGATAATAATATAATATTAGTAATATAATATTAATAAAACGTACTATGAAGAATCATGAAAATTCAATTTTTAAGGTAAATGTGTAAATGGTCAAAGAATTGTCAAATTGTATTATTTAACCTAACGATTATACAATATTCCAAACACAAATATGCGTGATACTTATTCAGACACTTGTCATCCATTGACATTTTTTATTGAAGAGTGATATTTATTTAGAGACATCACACTGTTTAAATATCTAATTTTTAAATTTAGAAACGATAATTAGCACTTTGTATTTAGTATTTCGCGTAGAAAATGTAAATTTAGTTTTAAGGGAAATTAACTTATTTTTTAATAATAGATGAAAGTATTTAAAAATCTTCAATTTTTAAGACTATCCTAATAGATTTTCATCTTTGGTCGCATGTATCTAAAATATAAAATGATTTGCAGCCCTTTTCACCAAAGTAAAATTAATTTTTTATGGAAGATATTAATTAAAATATGATTATATTTCAAGAGATATACTCTAGAAATTTAAAATGATCACAATGACTAAAAAATATATTAAATATGAATGTAATTGTATATGTACAACTTGGTAATCAGCTGTAAGTATACAATAAATAAACGATCAATGACAATGGTAATCCGTGTGAAAATATTATATGAGGTCTCATATGAGATCGTAATTGATACGAACAACGATCTCATATAAGATCTCATATAGTTCTCATATGAAATCGTTATACGAATTTCAGACATATGAAATCTAAATGAGACAGTTGTTAGTGTCAATTACTACAATAAATAATTTATTTTGAATGAAAAATAATAATAAAGTATATATTTTAATAAATCTGAAAAAAGAAAAACAAAGTTTTATCAATACATTTTACTAATGTTAATATTTATTTCATTTTATTTCGAAATATTCAAAAAAATATAATATTAATTAATGCTTTTTAGATGGGATCTCACAAGAGATCTGATATAGATCACATAAGTCTGAATTTCCTATAACGATCTCATATGAGAATTATAATATAAGATCGTTGTTAGTTTCAATTACGATCTCATGAGATCTCATATAATATTTTCACGCGGAAATATTTGTGAAATAACAAAGAGAATACTTCATTAACGCTCCGTCAAGCTCTCAGAGGATTTAAAAACATCTATTTTCAAAACTCAAACTATTTTAGCATTCTTGAAACCTTCAAAATCATCTAGAATTATTTTTATTTTCCTTTCGCTTATAAACTCCGTAATTTACAACTTTTGGCACGCGTAACAAAATCACCATTCATCTCCCTCTCATTACAAAAATTAGACAAAGTATAAAATGACACTTTTCACACGACATGAAAATACGATTTATTCATAGAGACCACAGCAAATAAAAGTCATTAAAAATCGTTACAGAAGAAAACTATAAAAAAAACAAAACAAAGGCCTCAGATCTGCAGGAGTATAGCGACACCGGCGAGGGTCCACTTGGTCGGCTTGTCTTTGCTCTTGAGACTAAACGTCCAGACGTAGGTGAGGCCGCGAGAGCGCGTCCTGTACACCGGGCACTCGTACATGTTCTTCAGGTCCTGCTTGTCCTGGGTGATGGCGCGCACGTAGACGACGGGCATCTGGGGGAACAGCTCCTTCAGCTGCGAGTCGGCGATCGAACCGGTATTGGTGTCCCAGCGCGCACCTTCCATGAACAGGCTGTTTATGTAGGCACCCTCACGTGGCGGCGCGCTGCAATAATAAATAGACAAATATGTTATTTGCATTTAACTTGGTCTGATGGCAGTGAAGTTTGTAGAAATAATTTTAATAAAGTTGCAAAATTTATGACGAATATCAAAGAAACAGTGTTGTTAATTATTACAATCAGCACGAGATATTAAATACTTCGGCACCAACATGTTCTAGCTAAGAAATCGACCCATTACTACGTACTTGAACTCGTTCTTTTGCTTCTTCGTTACATCGCAGTACAGGCACATTTTGTCCAGAGGCCACTCATTCCTGCGCGCAGTTTGCTGCATAATGGCCGTGAGGAAGGACTGGGGGTTGAAGAATCCACCCAGCCACACCGACGCCGGAAGCTGCACAGAAGATTATGAAGATTAAGTCATTCCGTGGGTATTTTTATTGTACAGCAATTAAGAATTGCTTATCTCACCGTGAAATCGGACGTCCAAGCCTGCAGCTCGGTATATCTATTCAGCAGATCGGCGAACCAGTTGGTCAACCCGAGACTCGAGGGGTACGCTCTCTTGGTCCACGCCGGCGGTACAACGTCCATGAAGAGATAGTTCTGTAAGTCTTCCATATCGGCGTTAATCGTCAGTTCTCCCTAAAAAGGTACGAGTTTTTTTTACGTATGAGCTGTATTTTTACAAAAACGAAAAAATGAAAAAATTTTGGTCGCGCCAACTTTCAAGCCGAGCTCCAGCTCTCGCAGTGATCTTCGTAGCTCCGAGCACAGATTGTTCATACGTTCGCATTCTTGGAGAGCAACAATGGTGTATGGATTTCTGTCTTCGATCTAAAATTATACGTTAATATTTTACATTATATAATATACTACATTTTTACAACTTGACTGAAAAACAGATTATTTCGTACCTTGCCCATCAATTCTATGAGATTAAACTCCTCCGGCAGCTTATCCGTTATATCTTCGATGATGACCTTGACCTTATCCTCGCGCGACATCCCCGCACCCGCCGTCTCGCCAACATCCCGCGGCTGCATTTCCAGAACAGTGCGGAACAGATTCTCCGATGTCACAGTCAAGAACCCTAAACCAAACACAAATTAAGTCATCATCGCCGTAATCAATAAATAAGTGACATCAACCCTCTATAAACTCACCGATCTCAGCATTCGGATGCAACCCGTACAGAACGGGACTTTCAGCTGGCAGGAAGTCATCCACGTATTCGTGGTACGCGAGGTAATCGGAGTTTGGTGGTGCCGGGAATCCGGGCGCGAAGTTAAGGTCGCCGTCAACGAGCTCGGGTTTGACGAACTCGAGGAGGTAGGTGCGACAGAGCCGACGGTCCCAGTCGTCGGTTATATGCCCGCCGTACATTATCTCACCGAACAGGTAGCGCAGGTCCTCCCATGGCACCCGGTTGTTGTTCTCCAGGTAGTTCAGCAGCACAGACACGCTTATTGTGAGGTCGCCGAAGTTGAAGGGATAGATCTGGAGGAAGATTTTTGAATTTAGAGTTTCTGTTTTACGGTGAATGTGAATAAATGTGTAACTGTACCCTGTTCCAGCCTTGAGGTCCAAATCTGCGTCTCTCCGCGACGACCGCGTGGTAGTAGCACAAGGCGAACAGGACGGCTTTGAATTCCGCCTCCTTCGTGCACGACTCGAGCGTCTCTTGGCTGAAGTTGTCGAGAGCCTTGTGTATGTTGGCGTGCATTCCCGTGGGCGGTTCGTTGGTTATCTTAATCGCCGACTCCAGTATTCCCTATCGAAAATTAAAAACGATTACAAACATACCATCCTTCGCTACATTCATATACCTATAAATCTCTGTATATTTACTTGAGGAATGATAGACTCGTGGGGGTCGGACGACGGCTCGGCGCTGATGAACAGTCGGTAGCTGTCATGAGGATCTTCCGCCAGTTGTTCCAGCTTCTTCTCGAGATTTGTTAGCCAACCCTTCACGAGATGTACGTTCTGCAGGATGACCCAGTGACCCTCAGCGGCGGCCAGGTCCATGGCTGCCTCGGCCACCGGCTCCTGGCCCTGACCTAGAGACACGTTGTGGAACTTGTGCGCCTCCGTGGTGAAGCCCAGCTTGTAGCCCAGTTTTTCCACGTCCTAGCGATGTCGTTATACGAATTGTTGTAGAAACAATGTTATTCTATGGAATTGTTGGAAATTTACTTTGAGAGGGTCAACGCCGGGGGATAGGATGAAGAAGACAGGAGTAATGGAGCTGGTTTCTTCGAATGATTTTGTGAACGGCGGTGACCGTGATTCCACGAACTTCGGGCCTAATTTTTCCTCGACGAAGCATCTACTCAAAGTTTTAGTCATTTTGTAAAATGTTCAGAAAAATATTGAGTGTATAAATAATCGAGTTACTAACTTGACCGCATAAGTCATTCGATCGAGTCTCAGGCAGCGCATCATGCACAGCCGCTGGAAAGCGGTCTTGTTCTTCCATTCCTGTGGGAACTTCTCCCGCTCGGGATTTTCCGAGTCGACAAACTTCTTCCATCGCTTAGCTGCACCTTCGATGTCTTTGTCGAGGTTCAGGAAAGTCTCGCGAGCGCTCAGTAATTTTATGCCAGCCCAACTCGAGTTGCTCAGGAAGTCAACTGGACTGACGATGTTCGGGTCGTATGGATAGCGAAGCAGAAAGTCTACCTCTGAACGATCGACTTCTTTCGTTTGCAAAAGAATCTGCATTGTGACAAATATCATCGGTTATATAAATGATCAACGTTGTATATTTAATTAAGTACAAGTGTAAAAATTGATAAGATGCGGAACCTGAATAGTCATTTGACACAAGAACGTGAGCTTGTCAGCTTCAAAAAGTCCTCTGCTCGTGTACACGAACACCAAGTAAGTTATGCCATCGATCAGGTAATTCACGCGCTTAGCGATTTCTTGTGCAGGTTGCGCGAACCTAGAGTTACAACAATATGCGACATATCACTCTTCATGAAATTAAAAAAGTTGATTCTCATTTAAAAATATGCAGAGGTGGGTTCACCTTATAGCATTATGAAACACGACGCTGAAGGCCTTCAGAGAGAATTGATACAGCATATTGATCTTACTGAGATCGTTGAGAATGAAGTACAGAAGACTGGCGCGAGATGCTGCAGGTCTGTACCATTCGCGAGCCTCGTCGATGCGCACAGCCGTGACCTTCGCTTCCGCCACCTTTGTCTCGATCTCCGCTGCCGTGCGTTTAGTGGTCTCGAGATTCTCTACGAGCGCTACGTCGCTCAGAACATTCGGTCCTGCTGACGACAGCCTGAACAAAATTTGCGATATTTATCTTATACTAAATAGATATTTATTTCATATACCTTTGCAGAAGATCGTCTTCCAAAGTTTTCAGTGTAATTTTGAAAATGTTTTGCTGCTTTGTGAGCTCAGACTTGGTCGTTTCCAAATCAGGCCTCTCAGCTTTTACGACCTCGCCGAGCAGCTGTTCCTCCAAGCCGTCTTGAGTGACAGTAAAGTTGATTAAAGTCGTCTGAGCTTGCATCTCGGGTTTATAATGCGGGTTGCCTAATTTTGTCTGCAGAATTAGCCGGAACTCCGGATTGTAATCGACTTCTTTATCTCCAATTTTAATAGCTCTAAAAGCAATTAATACAATTAAATATTACAGAGCTCAATCTACATACTTATATTTAAAAAAAAGACATCGCTAACCGGCCTTTCTTCACTAAAACACGACCCAGAATTGGATCGAGCACCGCGTCAACGGTCTCCATAATATTCTCCAGGAGGACGATTTCGCCATTGCTGATTGCGAATTCAATGTTATCGAGGTAGCTTCTCTGCGTCAGTCTCAAGACTTTCAGCTCCTCGCCGTATTTGTTCTTGATCCACTTGATGCCCTGCAGCTGTGGGTCAATAATCAATGGCCACCGCGACGTATTTGTAAGGATCGTCGCGTTTTCCGATGACATTCTGTCCGTCGGTAGACCTACCAAAAAAAAGAAAAAAGAAAAGATAAATTATATATACATATATATATTTTTTTTTTCACAAAAATTCGTCACACTCGTGATTAATTACATACCCTCGTTATTCCACTGCGCGATCTGGGCATCGTCAGTGAGCAAGGTGAGCGGATCGAGGTCTTCCGTTCTCGGTATCGGTGTCTCCATCGATCCCATAAAAGGCACCCAGTGCACGTTGAGCAAGTCCAAACGGTATTTCCGACTGAAGCAGCCCACGTACGAAATGAAGGCAGTGACCAGTAGCACGTCGCCCGGTATCTTCTCACCCGACGCTTTCAACCTATACTCAACGAGAAAATCATTATACTTTTGGAAATGCAGCAAGTATAATCGCGATTGCAATCGCGCGTACTCACTCTTCCACAGTGACCGCCCATCTAACTTTTTCCGATGCAAGGCCGTTCACCAGTCGGTTTGCCAAGTCTATTGCAGTCGCCGTGGCGTCCGCCTCGGCTTGGCACTTTTGCTTCTCCGCCATAGCTATCTCCATTTTCTCACCCAGCGCGTCCAACACTTTTTGCAATTCCTAAGACACACAGAGACGCACGCGCGCATCATGAGCCACGCTTTCATTATGTCGCGTTTGATCTAAAATAGCGCGCTTCTATATTTGGAGTGAATACGCACGCTAAAGGATACAAAGCCGGTTTGCAAAATCGTAGAAACGTATTTAAATGCGTATTCCCTTTTTATTATTAGAAATATTATTTTGAAGTCTATGCAAACGCTTTTTTATTGGGGAAGATTATAATAGAAAACGACTGTTTTGATTTAATAAAGAAATTTACTTACTGCCAAGCGAGCTCGCAAAGCCGTGAGCTTATCCATAGCAGCTTTTAATTCTGCGTTCGCCGCGGCCAATGCCTGCCGGAATGGTTTCACGTCCGCGTTTATGTAATGAAACGCCATGATGTTTATCACCCAGCTGCAGAGTCCAGCCGCGGCTTGCGACTTCGAGTATATGAAGTCCGGATCAAATTCTTGGAAATTATGAAAGATTGACATTATAAAAATATATCATTTCACAGGAAAAGAGGAGAAAGAAAAATAATAATAAAATACCCTTATCATTGATGTAAGGCTGAATGGCTTTGACGACCTCAGGGTGAATGTTTTCCTTGTCGTAGTTTTTGAGGCTCGAGAGGAACTGATCCGCACCGCCCATCGATGCCTTGCAAGCTTTCCAGCTCCTGTCTTTGGGTACCTTGCCCCTTGGTGAGAACAGTACCAGGACGGCTTGCGCTACCTTCGCTACCGATTCCGGCGGCGATGCGAATGCTTTGAATTCTGTCAGATTGTTCTAAATGAGTAAGAACAAATATTTTATCAGATTACGCTGTTTACTGGTATGTAAAATATGGTAGATAAATAAAATTATTGTCAGTCGTTACTTTGTTCAATGTATCGAGAGCTGCTTCTGCTTGTCTAACCGCAGGCTCGGCCTTTGCCAAATCCTCGTCGCACTTTCTCTGCTTCGCCGAAACTTCCTCCTTGATTAGCGCTACTTTCGCCTCCTCCTCGGATACTAAAAATTAGAAACTTTAGTTACAGCTCGACTTCTTATCGCGTTTAGGAGCTTTGTGTAGTTACCATAAGCTTTTTCAACTTCTGCCTTTGTATTTTCAGCAGTGACCTCTGCCAAAATTTTATCTGCTATATCGTTTTTCTTTTTAAGGTCTACCTCTTGAACCGCCAAAACTACTTTCAATTCGTCTACCTAGTTAATATAATTATTTTTATTACATTTTAAATTTGATTCTATGCCAGTGTAGAAAAATTTTTTTTTTCATAAATTTTATTTACTTGGCCAGCGCACGAATTAAGCTTTTCTAGACCGTTTTCCAACCGCTCGATCATCCCTTTCAAATTAACTGTCTTTTCTTTCAAAAGCTTTGAATACAGTGCGATTTGTTCCAAAAACGATTTCGGCGTTGTGTAATTGTATCTCCTTTCATTTTGCAGAAAGATTTTGGAAACTTCGTTGACGCTCGTATGAACGTAGGACATAAATAAGGAAACTGACTTTCGATATTCTTCGGGAAGAACATCAAGTTCCTAAATTAAATAACATTAAATAAATGTAAGATAATTGGAATTAAAATTTGTATGAAGATTATTAAGTTTACCATAAGGAACTGTGTGGATACTGATTCTAAAGCTTCCTGCGGCCAATCTTGGAACCAGTTGATAGACGTGCAATTGACGATAGCTGGAAACTGTCTAGCTCTTTTTCGCAGAGTAGCTCCGACAGGCGAGAAGCACAGAACGCACTTTAGCTGCCTCCGCACTTTATCTATGAAGAACTTCCAGCAATTTTCTTTGGTATCCAACATTCCTGCTTGTTTTACCTATTTAAAAATTAAAATATCATTTTTATAAACATATTAGCTTTTTAAAAAAGATATTTGACATATAAGTGTAATTAATTAATAAGTTTCACCTCATTTCTCATGGCGTTTATGATACCCTCGATCTGGTCGTCAGGGAAAAGATCGGGAATTTCTCCGGAGGCAAGCATATCGTTCACGACTACTAAGAATCTTTCCTGTGCTACTTGGGAGTCTGTCATTAGGAACGTAATGCCGATGTTCTTCACTCCAGCTTTCATATAAAGTAGAGCCAAATCGGCTTTGAGATCGTTTAACGAATAGCCTTTTCGTAATTGCACTTGGAACACCTGTTAGAATAATTTTTTACCGTTGATAATTTATATTATAAAATCGAATTATATTTAGAGAACTATATTTAGAATTATATTTATTATTTTATTACTTCTAAGGAAGATATGAACGAAGATAATCGGGACAAAGACTGTTTTCCGCTTCCACCGACACCAACGAGAAGGGCATTGCCTCTCGGTGACTCCAAGATGCGATTGATACGACAAACATGATACATGGCATCCTCGAACATCACTAAGTTCATTGCAGATACCTGTTTTTCATGAAAAAGATTTTACCATGATAAAATTGCAAGTCGGTAGAAATATGAATGGAGTTTTTGTATAAAAATATGTTTTATATGGACCAGTTCGTTATAATTTAGAAGGGCGTCCGTAAGTAATTTCTCAAGGTGTGGCCAATCGCGTATCGGCATGTATTTGGGATCGCCGACACCTTCCGCAAAGTGACAGAATATAATTGGTTCGGCCATTACTATTTCTTCTTCGAACATCTGATACATACAAATAAATATTAAATGACAAATATTAATTCGTCATAATATTGACAAAAAAATGTTAATAGCATACAGGAATGTATTTCCTCAAAGCGTCTCGCAAAAGCTGATCAAAGATCTTCTTGTCTTCGAAGCTAACGAGCTTATCGCAGTAAACTCGTGTGGCTTCGTGAATGAAGAGACGAAGGAAAGAGTTGTTGGTCGGTATAGTATTGCCGTTCGCAAAAAGTATACCCTACAACAATTTTAATTATTAATAATAATTTGAATAAAAGGTTTAATCCTGTATTTGTTATTACCTGGAAAATATTTGAGAGGTCTCTCAAATTGAAAATGTAATGAAACTTTATAGCTGTTGGTAGGAATGTAGCAGTAACTTTGTCGTGGAGGAACAAAGCGGCATCCAAGAAAACCTCAGCTATCTTGTTAATCGTCGGGACTATTTTAAGTGTTGCGTTACCTAAATGCTGATCCAAAATTTGACTGTAGATTGTCTTAAGCGCCTCTTTTCCAGGGAAACTTTAAAATTCAATTTTAAGAATTTTCAATTTTATGTTTAATATTGTAAATCTGTTAATGTTTATAAAGGGATGCGATACTACCTCACAGCAAAAGCAGCAAAATGTCGTTGAAGTCGACCATCAATCGTGAAACTTCCAGCAGTCGGGTTCATACAAGAGACATACTGCGTGTTGTGAACGTCTTTTAAAGTGAATTTTTGTCTGTCGTACCTACCAAATAGTTGTGAGAATGTTTTTTTCTTACATTAATATTTTATTTGAAAAAAAAAAAAAAAAAAAAAAAATGTTATAAGTAAATATACTACCAATGATTATAATCCATATGCTGACGAATAATTGTGTGCGGCTGAACCGTCCCGTATGTGTCTACCTCGGGCATATTCAAATCGTCAATGAAATAAACCAAAGACTTTGTACCTGGAGGTCCATAGTTACGACCAGCTTTCTTTTCTAGAGGCTTTTCCAAAACCCTTTGCAACATTTCTACAAAAATAAAAAAAAAACAATATTTTTCGTTCATGCGATTTTCTTAATGAAATTATTTCATTAAAGTGGAATTTTTAATAACCAGATGTCGTGTAGTAGTTAAATGGCACGTTAGCAATGTTATAATTGTCGGGAAGACTAGAAAGCTTGTCGGCGACAATGACGCTTTTACCCGAGCCTGCGCCGCCTATTAGCATCACCGGCACTTTGCGAGCCATTAGCAGATCCATGAAGAACCGAATGCGAACCGTCTCAGCGGTAGGCACTAATGTTGCCTAAAGATCCCAAATACAAGATACGATAATTTCTCTTTGCTCGTTTTTAACGATGTACTTGAATTAACGTAAATTATAATTACCTGAAGGGGAATCTCTGGATCGAGATCGAATCTAACGACCTGCTCGTCCCACGGCGCTAGCTTCTTCGTTTTCGGATCGATGTAGTAGCCGAAAATGTTGCTACCCGATGGGAACTTGACTGCTTTGAATTCGCTGACCCACCATTTGCTGAACTCGTTTCTCCAGTCTACCAGTTGATCTTGGAACATGGCTGAACCAAACGCCCAGATGCAGGAGAAGCAAAAATACAGCTCGTACCTAATTTCGCAGTATTTTTATTTTTTAAATATGCCCTTCTTGAAAATTCGAGAAATTTTACGAATAATTGTATAAGCACCATTCTTTGGGACAGTCGGGAGTGACATTGTCTTTAGTCAAGAAGCAATCGAGCAGATTACAGAGCATCTCGAGATGCGCGATTTCCGGAATAGGCGTAATCTTCTTGAACTTAATCTTGGTCACCTCGAGAAGTGGCGGTATATACTTTTCAAAAAGAATCTGCAGATTACCACGTTCGTTCACATCTCGCGTCTCTATCCAGCTCTGCACAAATCTATGGAACAATTTTTTTCGTAACAATTTACGATTATGGTCGTTTTCTTTTCGCACTTACGGATTCCACCCAAGATCTTGCGGATTTATGTACAGGATCCCAGCTCTGGAGACTGTGGCAGGCGTGGCCGTCCTATAATTACACATCGATGTATGCAACGATTACGCAATGAACATATACTAATTTGTTTACCTCAAGTTAGAAATTTCAAAGAGCAGTCTCATTTGCTTCGTGAGCGCTATACGCTCGTTACTCGCGAGAGTCAGCACTTTGTTGTCGTCCATCACGGTGTTGAGTGACTCGATCCACATGGGATCTATGTCGCCGTCGAAGATCAGCCACTTTGGTCCGTCTCCCGACATATTCGCCTGATCTCGCATCAGCACGGAAACCAAGCTAAAAACGCAAAAAATTCGACAACATTTCATTCCAACCCAAACTGCGTTGCTATATCATGTTTAATTACCCATCTTTCCACTCTCTAGTGGCAGGATTAATGATACCAAAAAGCTCGTCGTTGGTCACTGCTTTAGGATTCAAGTCGTTAAAATGAGGCTTCCGTTTCTCGTTCTGATACGTGCGGAACAGAGTCTTCCAGACTTGCGTCTTCCCGGTGCCGGCAAAACCGACGATGAATACAGAATGACGGACGAACAGTAGCTCTTCGAGTTGTACAATCTACAACAGACATCCGAGAACAGTCTTATCAATAAAGTCAACTCCATCAATTAGAAATCAAAAATCATACTTTAAGTATAAAGCCATCCTCAGGCTGCAGCTTTAGATCAAGCGCCGCTTGTCGCACCGCCTTCTCAAAGTCGTAGTCGCGCTTCCTTGGTACATCCAAAGCCGGGAACAGATCGCCTATACGAAAAATATACTAATCATCCATCCGATGCTTCACCACGGTAATATACAAAACGATACTCCACCTATAAGCCCCATGAACACGGGCACATCATCAGTCACGATCTTCGGCGTATTGAAATCACGCAACGCGCGCATGAGCACCTGATCCTCCGGCCGCGTGCGATCGCCTCGTTTGAGTTTTCCTGCGACCACGAGGACGGATTTAATGGCACGCAGGCCCCAATCGTAGTGGTCTTGCTTCGAGAGCAGCTCCCGGCATAGGGTATAAAGGGTGATGAACTTGCGAGCGAGTAAGCGGGCTTCTTGGAAGCCCTCAGCCACGAGCATGATCTCGCAGATGAGCTCGAAGTCGGGGACTACCATGGCGCACGGTCTGTTTAGTGGTGAAATATTGCATTGAATTGATATGCGACTCAGGAGTTCTTTAAGATAAGTATAGGGCGCGTGTGAAGATATAGTTTGTTATAACATCGATAATGGCATTGTAATAATAGTGGTTCTTCGTGAAGAGGTTTATTATAGCGATGATCGTATGACAAGTCTGCAGCTTTGTGGAGCAGATTTATTTTTATAAACCAGATGTTCTTTTATATATTAGATATAATAATTTTATGTAGCGGATAATATTGATGACAAAAAATCAAGAAGGCGTATTATCATACTAATAAAGCAAAGGGATTTTTACCTGAATAGTGTTTTTAAATTTTCAGGCAGCTCCGTCCTTCCCGCGTACCCCGGATTCATGGTAATGAACATACCGACGGTCGGGACCATGTTCAATTCTTGATCGAAGAACATGAAAGTCTTCTTGCGGCTCTTTATGCCATCCAGTACACACTTCACCTGCACTGCCACGACCGAAAGTACCTCCACGCTGATACGATTGAACTCGTCGAAGCAGCCCCAGGCGCCAGTTTGCGCTAA
>JAPYZO010000686.1:0-39426 GCA_030522905.1 Torymus flavipes | reverse complement strand
CATTAATCCTATATTCAACATCTCCATAAACTAATATGGTTGAATAAACCAACGCGTCACCTTATAATCCATCTGCTCAGAACAGTTGAACACGTACACCATTTGACCGAGCGCTCGACCGAGATCCTTGGTCGTCTCGGTTTTACCCGTACCCGCGGGCCCGGCGGGCGCGCCGCCCAGTATCAAATGAAGCGATTGCGTCAGAGTGATGTAGCAGCGATCCGTCAAGGGTGTGATGACGAGACGCGGCACGTTGCCAAGGTACTCGTACGTATAGGCGAAGCCCGCGTCACAAATGTTGGCGAAGCAGTCGCCCAGCTTGTCGTCCCATCTGTTGAGAATTGTAGACAGAGATATTTAATGGGTTAATGATAGAATATAGTTGATTTCAGAAATCATGCCAACCGATGTCTGAGCTGGGATTGCCACTGGAAACTCGACGCGCTTTCGGCTTTCATAGTGATCAGCTTCGCGACGACGTCCCTGGCGTGCACGTCAATGGTGCAGATTGTCATGATTTTCTGACGGTCGTTTTCGGTCAGGTCTCCGATTAACAAGGAGATCAAGGCGTGTAACTGTGCTATCTGTTTCTTCTGATAATCTTTAATATGATCAATTATTATATCAATCACATATCATAGGAAATATATATTTGGAAATAAATCACGACTTTACCTTTCAGAGCATTCTCAAAGCCTTCCTCGAGCCTTGCAAAAGCCATGTTGACTTCACTCGTCCACCAGATCTGAGTACCACAGAGCGCCGGTTGAGCCTCGTAATCAAAAAGCCACTGATCGCGAGGTTTTTCAACGTAGGACGTTACGGCTTGGCTGAAATGGAAACGCACTGTGCGCTTCATCGCTTCGGTCACTCGGTTCAACCAAATTTCTACCTGCAAATAGAGGAGAATAAGTATTTTCGTATGTTTCAAATATCAAGTGGTTTTGTTACCTTTCCACTACAATCGCACAAGCCATGCATGTTCATTTGTTCTCCGTCTTTGGCAATCATCGCGTTCGCTATTTATAAATCGGATAAAACAGTGAATTAATTATATTATAATTATTGTTATGTTATTGGTAATGGATACCAATTCGGAAAACTTACCCATTTTAGAGTTTTTTCCACCTTCCAGTTTCCACTTTAAGTTTGCTATGGAGTCATACAGTTTTGATAGATGCTTGCACACCAGTTCGGGACTATTGCCTAAAAATAAATGATTTCATAAATGTTTCAAGGTGTAGCGAAATGAGGTAGTTCATTGACAATACTTACCATTACTCAAAATGTCCAACAGATCTGCAGGAGAAATAAAGTAGAACCTCGGGTAAGCCAATCTCTTCGTCTCCAAGTAATCGGCCAGTGCTTTCTCGCACATACTTAGCTGCTTTTCAAGGTCTTCGAGTTTTTCCAAAAGTCGAGGTTTGTTCGTCGCTCGAACTATATTTAAATTTGATGCCATATCTCTCAGTAATTCCTGTTGCAATAAAATTTTGATTTTTAATTACCCTATTATAAAAATAATATCACATGATATTGGCGATGTACCTTGAATTCTCGATCAATCCTTTCAAATCTTTTAGAGTCTTCAGGTAATTGACTTCTTATATCTTCCGAGCCGATGAATATACTTTCCAGATGCATCCATGCTCTTTGTACTTCGAACCAAATAGCAATAACTGCGTCTGCACTGCTCAATTTTTGTTGCCATTCTGATACTTCTTTTAAGAAGTAACCAACGTATTTGGAGCCTAACATATTTTGCAATTGTACCTGCAAACAATTATGAATAAAATGTTGGATAATTATATTAATACATACAAATTTCTGGATTGAATGCATACTTGATTTTCTTCCAGAGTATCAATCGCCTCTTCACTAATTCGCAAGACATTAAACCTCGTTCTCTCATGTAATTCCTTTTCGAATTCCATTTGACTCCAAGTCGCATTCAACTCGTGTAATACCTTTTCCATACCCATTTCTTTAACGGCCTTGTCAACAATATTCTTCACTTCCTCTTCGTACTTGTGCAGCTCGAGCTTCAATAGTGACTCCAGTGTAGTCCTATCGTCCATTGTGAACTTCACTTGAGTTTCAGCCATCAACTGCTGCCAATGCCTTTCTCTGATCGCTGGGTTTTGCAATTCAGAGACAGCTCGCAAGGATGACATCATATTTCGTAGTTGCGCCTCAATAAAACGATACAGCTCCCATGCCTTGACTTCTTTATCCAAAACTGCACATACAAAAACATACTAATATAGTGTCTCAATTCTACGACAAAGATATAAAAAAATAATAAATTTCCTATGAACCAACGTCTAAGCTCTCGTGTAAGCTTCTTGCACTCGACGTCCATGCCCTCGATATCCAGCTTCTTCCATACCGTTTTCTTCCACTGAGCAAGATTCGACGATATCACGTTCGAGTAGTCCCAGAGATTCTTTAGCATCCTGAGCTCACGTCGTAAGCTAATTATCTCTTTGAACTCCGGCGTTTGTTGCTCAAATATTTCTGAAGTGCGCGACAGTTCGCGTAGTTCTTCCATCAATTCTTCCACTTTGACGTTTATCTCGTCCAGCTTAGTGTACATGTTCTGACACTTAGGACTTTATAAAAAGGATTAATAAGAAATCACTGTTGCGCATTAAACCTAACTTTGTAATTTAAGGATTAAATTTACTCAAAGACTTCATCCTGACGGAATTTTTCCAAAAGCTTTCGCTGACGATAATCAAAGTACGTCAGCTTCTTCTTTAGCCAGTCGATTTGGTTCACCAGGAGCGGTGCAACGACTTGCTTCACTTGTGCAGCCATCTTCTTCATAGTCGTCCAGAATTCGGGCAACTCGGTTAGCTTATCGTGTGTCTCGTCGCTGAATTCAACTTGATAGTCAGCAAGTAAATCAATAGTTTTCTACAATCAAAAGAACTTTTTGTAAGAGTTTCATGTTTATTTAAAAGTTAATATTTAGAAAACAATACCTACTTTCAAAGGTTCAAACATGCTATCGATCTCAAACGTGCGGTCGCGAACTTCTTTCAGATAGTAAATCGTATCCAAAAGTCCATCATAATCATCCTCTTCGACTGGCTGTAAAAATCTTCCATGAGCTTTCTTAAGGAAGTCTTCCAGATCTTTCAAACTGACAAAAATCAAGCCATTACATAATTTTGTCATAACAATATATCTAAACACTTCAAAGCAAATCCAAATACCTCTTATGCACATGATTGATCAAATGCTGCTTCAATAGATTCGACCACTTACACACTGTGTTCAGTAACGCCTGCTTCATGGGCTTCTGATTAACCCTCAGCCACTTGTCAAATACACTCAGTGGCTCGATGGTCTCGCACTCGTCGTACATCTCGACGAACCTGTCCAACTCGCGCCTGAAATCTTCGAGATTAGGCTGTTTGTCGGGCATATCTTCAAGCTCGTCTTCGTCGTCGGCTTGGAGTACGCGCATTTTTTCGTCCGTACTGAGAACGCGCGCGAAGCGCAAGAAGTACGCGAGGTACTCGTTTCGGTCGTCTGTCCACAGCCAGGAGTATTTATTGTATTGCTGGAATGGATGGAATGATGATGATGAAAGGTTTCTAAAGTAGGATTATAAGGCAGCAGAACTTTTGCTTACTTCTGCATGCTCCGAGGCAGATTTCAGCGCCTTTTTCACGCGTGCTGAAGTTTCTTCAAGCATTAGTATTATGTCTTCGTTTTCAGCAAGGTCGATCTAATAATTCAAAATAATACATTAAATGGAGTATATTTGGCAATACGTTGGATGTAACTAGAACTAAAGTAAAACAATAATTTTTGTACCGTATAAAATGGACGTTCGTCTTCTCTATCAGGATCAACTCTCGATATCAGGGTAGCCATTCGCATGATATCAAGCATGATTTCCTCGTACAGGGCATAAAAGCCTACTAGTGAATTAATCTCCGCGGACGGACTGAACACAACTCCAATCGCCTCTAATAACAGTTGTATCTCGAACAACGGTTGTATATTCGCCTCCTCGTCCATTTCGTCCAGTATATAGCTTATACTGCAAAAAATATTTCGTTTAAACCATTGAATATAAAAACATTAATAATTTTAATAAAATAACAATATTTAAGCAACCTAGAACAGGCAGCCTTGATAAGAACTTCTGAAACTATTTTATCGATGAAAACTAGATACGACTTGAACTTTTCGCGACGGTCCTGCTCGCGTTCGGCTTCTACAGCTGCCTCTTCCTCTCGTCGAAGTGCTTCAGAGAGTGTCAACGATATCGAAGACTCCTCTTTCATCTCGCTCACGGATGGTACGGAAGTCGCTGCCTCTTCGCCGATTCCTGCATCTTCTGTTTGTCTATCACCAAAAATACCAAGAGTTAAAAATTATAAGAAACTCTCTTATTGTTCATAATAAAAGTAGCTCAAATCACCTAGTTCCTTCCTCATCCTCTTGTTCGTCTTCCAATTCCGTGAATATATCTTCCAAAACGAATATAGATTATCTCATGTGAACAAACTCAACGTAAAGAAAAAAATCTCCAGCTTAAACGGAGACTTACCCTGTGGTTCTTCCAGTTCCTCGACCATAAGATCAAAGTACAGTTTATAATTCATCTCGAGCATTCTCTCCAACTCCTCTGCATCTTCAACGATAACCCTGTACCTCTTCTCGAACGTTTCATATCGCTCACCAACAGCCAACAGCTGATTGGCCTTACGGTCCTTGCGCACGAGCACCGGCACCAACGCCCACACGTCTAATCTCGTGCGCAATTCCACTAGATTGGCCTGAGCCCGTACGAGCCGCCGGTGGAGACTACGCATCATATCGTTCAGTTTCGTTGTGTATTCAGTGACTTCGGGAGACTTCCAGGTATAGTTTTCCTGGCCATAGTCGACGAGCTCGTTGATTGCTTGCATTTCTTCGTCGATGAGGAACATTTCGATCTCAGATGCTCGTTCGTTAACTTCGTTGTACCTAATTGCATATATTATCACTTAAATAACTAAATCGAAGGAGTAGCGATTGTTATTACTAACCATTTTGAGATATTCTGTAGCTTTATATTGCTCTCGTGGAAGAACGATGTTCTTGCGAAAACATCCAAAGCTTCCTTCGGCAAGTTCGTCATCTCCAGGATCATCACCATATACCTTGTTTCTCGCAAAACCATCGCCAAATCTTCGTCCAAATTTGCAGCCAACTTCCCATCCTCGCTTTGTTCGAACAGTTTCTTCACTAGCCCGTTCTCACAGATAGCCGGTACCTTGGCGGCCCACTCTTTGAAAATCATCACTTCCTTCTCACCTATCAGTTCCTTCGTAATTTAGAGTCAGAAAACCATGTAAAGTGCTATGAATACTACCAGAGAAAAGAGAAGTGCTAAAACGATTGCTTACGATAAGCTCTGTGTATTTTTCTAAGGCGAACTCCATGGACTCGGATTTAACCAGTGGATGGTCGATTGTTTTTGCCCAGTCGATAGGATTGTCGACGCGGGTTTTCAGTTTTTTCAGGAAACCCAGCTCCCCGGCCACCGGAGGTGAACTTGCATCAGAGTCTCCGTGACCTGTTTCCTCGTACAATGCTATATTTTCGTCGAAAATCACCTGGATATATATCAAATTAAACCAACAATTCTACAAGTCGTTTATAAAGCAGGGCCGTAAACTGAACAATCGGTACCTTTGCTAAATCCAATTCAGAATGCAACTTTTTGACGATATTTTCGTAATAAGGCCACAGTTGCCGAAAGATTATCGGCCTAGAGATGATCGTACCGATATTCACTGTAAACTTGAACATACTTTCCAAAGTATGACACTCTGAAAAAGCTTGATCGAAGATCGACGCCAGCCGTCTATCATTCTCTTCTACCTACGAAATAATCGAACACTCATCACTTTACAACTATTCACTTCTTACATGGTTTAAGGTACTGCTGTTCACAGTACATATACATGATAGTAAACACTATTTATTTAGATAATATTTATTGATATAATAACTGGATGAATACGAAGTGCAGAAATTTACATGTCGTCGCAGTGCGCGCTCAGCGAAGACTTGAAGCAGATTTCCATTATATCAACAGACACTCACCATATCCAAAAACGATTTCAGATCCACATCGAACCCCGAATCCTCTGGCAGTAGCATCTCATAACTAACATTGGCAAAGTCGTTGTACCGCTTTGTAAAGTTCTCGTAGATCTCGAAAACCATGGGCCCCAGCTTTCCGCCCCTTAACCCAGCGATCTCGACCTTCTCAAGCTTGAAGTACTCCTGCGCCAACTCGAACACAGACTAAAAAATTCATGAAACTCGTCAACCTATGATCACGCGTAATTCTTTAAGTTTTTATGACTCCAGCGATTGGTATCGTATCAAGTCGGGGACCAACTAAGGGCTTTTCTTTTTTTGTCACTTTCGGTTAACGTGTTTTAATTGAATTTATTGTAAACTACTTTTAAAAGTCTACACGACCGCATCAGTAGCACATATTAACACCGTTTACCTTCAATATTATTTTTTATTTGATTATCAATATATAATTGTGATGACATCACAATTGAGGGGCTGCGTGAAAAAACGGTATAACTCTTATGGGAATTCCAAAAGAGACATATCGTTCTTCTACGTAGCCCCTCAATTGTTAAAACCTATAATTTTATCATTAACTAATGAGCGATAAACTATTTATTACCATAAGCTTACGTGTTATAAATTGAAATAATTGACTGAATGAAGATAGAAAAGTTTGAAGTTTAATAAAACATTTCTGTAAACTTTAAGATACTTATAATATTAAGAAAAAACCGCTCGAGCCACCTTATTTGATGGAAAATTACTTTGAGCTCGTTGGCGCGACTGAGGACTTTCAGTAACCTATTGAATATGAGCTTCTCGTGAAAGCTCCAGCCGACGGGATCGCGCGAGTGCTTGAAGTATGCCGGGATCTTGCCGCGAAACACCTCGAAGGCGTTACGGAAGTGTTCGATAACGGCGCAGGCGCGTTCAAGCTTTGCCAGGCTGTCCTCGATCTCACCGGCGAACAGCGAGTGCGGGTCGAGATAGTCCGTCGCCTTTAGTTTCGTACAAGTTGAAGCTTTATTTCTCGTTCTCGCTGATGAAGCGCAGTAGTACGAGATGTGCATATATGTATTATACTTGTAGGATAATGAGGTTAGAGATCTCCTTGAAGAGGGTGACGATGCGCGTGCTCTTGCAGTAATACTTGGAGCGTGACCAGGTGAGGCAGATGCAGTGCATCATGGGCTTGAACTTCGGCTGGAGGCTGGGAAAATGAGATTCGCCCTCGATTTCTTGAAAGTACTTCTCGAGCGGTAGCAGGTAGAGGCAGATGTCGCGGGCTTCGATCACAGCTATACGAGAAAATGTTATTTTTTTCTTTTTAGTAAAAACCGAAACGTTTGAAGGTATTCGTGGTATTAACTAACCAGCGACCACGTCTTTAAAAATATTCTGCAAACTCGGTAAATACGAGCTTCTGGATTGCTCCAGTATCATCGCCATTCTCTTCACTCGTGGATCCCTAAGCTGCTCGTATATCGACTCCACGTTCTTCAGTCTCTTCCTCCAAAATGTAAACTCTACATCGTAAATTTTAAATTTTTATAAAATATATCGCAATGTTAAATGTTTAATTATGAAAGTCGTAATGCAGCTAAGAGAGGAAATAAATGTCATATCCCATATTCTATTTTGTATCACTATAATCCAGCAATGGTTTTTCGTTAATTTTTTTCATAAGCGGCTGATTTAATAAATAAAAATTGAGAACTAAACAGCACAAATTTCTGGCTAAATATTTCTCAGGCATCCCATAATTTTTATCTCAAATCATCACATTTAAAATCATTTAACGCACTGCTACCTGCATTATTTTACAAAAATCTTGAAACTTTCTCGAATCTATCAGAAATATCTGTAAAAAAAAACTACACATTATATCCACAAACCAGCCCGCGGCAGTGGTTGTTCTTCCTCCTTGTCGAACACCTCGCTGCTGTCTTCGGCCAGCACCTCGTTTATTTGACTGGTCCAGCGCACAACGATCTCCTCGATGTTACGTCGGAGCTGCTGCGCATGCGTAGGGGCGGGCGCATCGCCCGCGAACACCAGGTCCATCCCCATGGGCATCGGGAGCATCGTCTCGCCACCGATCTTGCTGCGGATCTCGCAGATCAGGCACCGTAGCTCATGCACGTGACGGTGCACGTCGTCCGCCACGACGTCTGGCCAGCCGTCGTCGGTACCCGGACTCGAGAGGATGGGAATGAAGGTCTGTGGGTGGTGATAGTTTGATTAGGGAAAATTATCTTTCTTTGTCGATAATTCGATAAGTCGGCTGATATTCTGAAATATAACTGCCTGAGTTGTGCACGAAGAGTCAAAAAGTTTGTGGTCTTCGTGTAGTATAATAGATATCCCAATTAAGTTTGGGATTTCTTATGTATTTGAATTTCTCCACAACGTAATTTTTCGAAACTAAACGTTATTATAGTCGTATAGTGTAAAAGGTACTAACTCAGCAGAGCATGTAAAAAGGTACTGATTCAGTGGAACGCGAAAAAAAGATTCTAACTTCATTATGTTTCCTTAATATTTTTCTCTTATAACTACCCTGGAGTCCTAGAGATACATATAAACAATATATACTTAATAACGTCGATTTTGGTTCGAATAGACCATCCTAATAAATAACATAACCGCACTGCCCCTGTAAAGCATAGGAGACTCTGTCTAGTTTATGGGACTCAAGTTTAACTTTGCACTTAACTATTTGTCTAGATTCAAATGCACGTACTGTACACCTCAAGTTTTTCTACCGTATTGTTGATCCATAATTTCGAGCACCGTTTCTTCAGAACCCTCCAAACACTTGTCCCACCCTAATATTCATCCAAATTTCAAGCTATTTTTAAACATTTATCTGCCAAAAGACACTAATTGGCCAAACCAATATCGCGGATACATACATCCTCCACGACAGCAGCGAGATCGTCGAACGTCCGTGGAGTCATCTCGCCGGCCACCAAAATATTACTGCAGTTCTCGCCCGTTATCTTGACCGCCTCGCGCCTCAGGAAGTAGCAGTACTTCACCTTGAAGTTCAACTGCACGAAGTCGTAGGGTATCAGAACGCCGCCTGGGTTCACCTCGATTATCAGCATGTTCTCCGTCGCCGTGTCGAAGAAGTTCAGCATGATGTTCTATCGTGGTGTATACGATAAGGTTTGTAAAAATATACGATAGTTGTAGGACGCGAGGTTATACATCGACATTTGTTGTTGTAACCTTGTGAGCGTTCGTGTCCTTGAGTTTGTGCCAGACTTCCATTTTCAGCTTGTTTGTCTTGAGGATGTACTGCAGGACGTAGTCGAAGCGCGGGTCCTCGTCCCGACGCTCGTCCTCGTCGTCCATCGCGGCGTGTTTCTTGTATTTTACACTACTGTTTTGATAATCTTCGAGTACTTACTTTCTAGCGATATTAGTACATTTTTTTAATTTTTGGGGTCAAAAAGTTTGTACATATGTGAACGACTTTTTAGGCTATAGGTAAAGTACGTGACAGTGGTTCTGTGCCACGTATTAGCCGAATGAAGCTTCGCTACAGGCTACGGGTAGTATTGTTATGATGATAACTTCACTGTTGTATAGTGTTCTTTTAAAGGTAGTTCATCCTCCCAGTGGTTCTCAATCGATTTTTTCGGCAGTGTATGATAGAAGATTTGAGAAATTGGAAGTGTTCAATTTCAATTCAACTTCAGATTTATTATGTCCTTTTTCCGTCCCAAAACCGCAGAAACATATTTTTTTTTTTCATTTTTTATTATAATAAAAGAGCTTTAATTTAAGTTAAGAGCCGTTAAAATCGGACGGTCCTTGGCAAAGTTATGTGCATTTGAAAATCCCAAAAATGACAGAAATGAGCGATTTTTCGATTATTTTCGAAATTCTAAAGATTTTGATCATTTCTAGCAACTTTTAAATTCACGTGACTTTGCACAAGATCGCCGTCCAATTTCAACGATTTTTAGCTCAAATTAAAGCTTGTATCTTTACTGTCATTCTTTTCTCGTGAGAAATTTCTTCGCATCTTTATAAAAGCTTCATCGAGAAAAACTATAGAAATATGTAGATTTTCGAGTCTTGTATTCAAATAAGATAAAAACGAATCGTCAAAATGTTGCGCAAGCAATTTCAACCCAACAGCTATATTACTCGAGTTTTTGGGTTGAAACAGCTTGGCTGGCAAATTCATACAACCATTATTTTTTCAGTGTACCTAATTAAGAGTGTTAGGAATTTGAATGAAAAAAGCAACGCATACTTGAGTATTAGGATGAAAGTTAAAATTCTTTATTTAATTAATTAAAATTACAAAATTGACGATGCTTATGATGGCTTTGCCTTTTTCTTCTTTACCTAGAAATAATACATAAGTATTTGTTACAATCAAATTTTCAATATTTTTATCAAAATAATTGTCGATTACAGTAAGTATAATACCTTTTTCTTCTTTTTTTTATTTCCAAAAACTTTTCTGCACCAGCGTTGAATTATTCTGGCGCAGCGATTGTTCACAAATTTCTCATACTTTTCTCTATAAGCTTCGAATTCCTTTTCCTCTTTCTCTCTAATAATACTATCGTAAATATTTAGCTGTTCCTCCATTTCTTCCTACAAATGTAATAATTTACCGTTTACCAATACTGCATTTACGAATCATACTTGCTTTCCGAGCGCGCCCGCGCTCCTTGATATGAAGAAAAAAAAATATTTATTATTGTAGAATTTACCATCAGCTGCGTTCGTTCTTGTTCCAACGCCTTAAATTCTTCCATTAATTCATCGAAATTCTCTTGTCGTGCAGTAACTTCAGAATCAAACTTCATTATCAAAGATGATAATTGAGATTCAACTTTTATCCTGTCATGAAATTTATTATTTAGATATACGTATGAAAAGATTGAAATTTTCCAATTCATTACTTTTTGCCTTGAACGTCGTTTTCCTTTTGTCTATTATCTTTTTTCTCACGTTCAACCTGCATCTTTAATTTGTCAAATGTCTGTTGATGATCATTCATTCTTTCAATAAAATCAGCTTTTAATTTTGCTGCATCGTCCTCGGAATCTTTTCTAAAAAATTATATGCCATTAAAAAATTAATAACTCACCAAAACGTGCAAAAATTAAGTCAATTTAAAAACTTAAATTTTACATTATCGGTGCGTATCGATCGTTGAAGTCTCGGTTTATATTCTCCCACGTCTCCAAAGCAACATCGATTTGATCTGTCAAATCCGCCGACTCTTTTTGATGCCTAAGTTTTTGCTCTTCCAAAGAATCAGTCAACACTGCAAAAGTACATTCGATGGAGTTAGGATGATCATACGCAGACATTATTGTCGCATTATTTTTGTACGTACCGGAAATTTCGTGCTTGTATTGATCGATCTCGCTGCAGACGTGCCGCAGGTGCAGCTCCTTTTTTCTCTCTTCGGCGGGCATCAGTTGCGTTTTCGAAATAGCGAATTCCATGAAATATTTAATTTGTCGCAAAAAGTTCAAAGTCGACTTTGGGATGTTATCTTTGCATTCCTTGGACAGTTCACGGATCGATGGATAAGAATGTAGAATCTGAATAATTATTGGGAATTCAAATTTTTTTATGAGCGATATTTTATAAAATTATGGGAAAACGGTGATAGAATACCTCGATGGCGCCAAAGATATTTATGTCTTCTTTTAGAGACCCAACAGATTCAAAAGATTTGTAGGAACAGATACAATTTTTTTCACCGATCGTTGAGAACCGCGTTGATTCGGAAACTTTCCCCGAGACTGTATCCAAGGACTCTACAAAGCTTACATATTTAGTATACAAAACATATCGTAAACTTTATACTTTGCAATGCGAGTAGCTCGACGGTACAAAAAACTTGGCACACTAACGTGATATTGTAAGATTTTCGGAATTTCCTCGAGAATTCGTATACGGAGCAAATACGTGCAGCACTTTCTTTGCATCTTGCTTTTTTAGCGTTTCGAAAATTTCTTGGTTTGCAATAATTTGTGGTAACGTAGCCTAGAAATATTTAATTTTTAACATGAAATTAACGGAAAAAGCTATTTTAATAAGAAAGGGCTTGGATTTACAGCGAATTCTAGTTTACTCATCAACATGTCGAAAACCCCAATTAGCCTGTTTAAAAATATGCCTATTTCAACATTTGTCACTTCCGGTCTTTCGAAATGTTTCTCCATTTTTGATAGCTCTCGGAGATTGTCCAATCTTTCTTTGCGGTACTTTTAAATGATTCACAGTTGCATTCATAATAAACTTTTAAGATTTTGGCACACTTTTCATTTTGTAAGCTTTGTTAACTAACCTATACGTTTGTTGAGCGGTGCTAAAGCTTTATAACGTGCATTATTAAATCGAGAATAAACTTTTTACAACTCGGTACTCAAGAGGATTGGGATAAATGGTATGGAGCAGCAAGACTGTATAAACGAAACATTTTTCGGGTGCAAATATATATATATTTTTTTTCAATAACACGTCTTTATTGATGTTTTTTACAAGTTGTATAATTCGCATTTACAGGCATAAAATTTGAATAACAAAGAATCACGTGGAGTCTCTCCTCCGATCGAGAAAAGACGCTTGAAGATTGCCGACGACGATGATTCCAATCAATCTACAACGAATATATTTTTTTGTTTCACTTCGACGAACTCCGATCGGACTGTTGAACTAGAATTCATAATACTTAATTGTACACTTTACTCTTATTTTCTCTTCTTTACAATTAATCAGTTTAATATATAAAATTCTTTACTCTTAAAAACAAGTAACTACTTTGTTTCACAGCAAACTGTTTTTCTTACAGCATATTTATAAGTATGACTATGTAAACAAACTTGGAACAAAAATATCTATCTCTGCATTCTTGCTTATGAGAAAAAATCTTACTTTGGCTAGAGAATTTTTCATCACCTGATTATATAATCATCGCACCATGTCTACAATTATTGGATTAAGTTTAAAAATTTCGTCGCTGAAAATGAAAACGTTTGTTTAAAGGACTAAAATTCCCCGAAAATAAGCAAACATTTTACCTTTACTGCGGCAGAATGAAATTTCGATCGGGACACGTCACAGAATTCGTTTCGCTAAATATAAGTAATCTACTACTTAACACATTTTCGTTCTCTGTTTTTCTTAATCAATTGAAAAAGAGTTTTAATCACAAAAGTCTATAATCTAAAGTAAAGATATAAAAATATCAATAAAATCTACTGTTATAGGATGGCAGTCGATTCACCAGCCGTTCTACTCACGGAATACTAATCGCTGATTTTTCAGCAGTGCAAAGCGATACTTTACGCGCTAAAGTAAGCCCACTAGTCGAAAAAATCTCAGCCTCGGTATTCCCCGGTTAAAAGCTCAACGAACCGGCCGATAGTTCGCTCGCATCGCCGCTTACACAGGAATATCTACGAAAAGATTTGAACATTTTCCAAATTTCAACGAATCACCACCATCCAGTGCGGATATTAATATAAGCAGCACGTGTCGCCGCAATGACGGTGACAACGACAAAAGACGAGTGTTGTTTTTCCTCAATTATTTTTTCAATCGTCCTCGCTATTACAGATTTTGTATACAAAAAGTGTGAGAATAATACATCGATTACGCGCTCGTGTGTATCTCTGTGTATATGTGTGTGTCTGTGTATGTGTCTCTTATTCTCGCATGTCTCCTGCTTTCTCATATATCTCATTAGAATCTATAAAAAGTCGTCCCTCAGAGGCACGAATCGTCGAAAATTTCTCTTGACGGAGGCCCACCAAGCGCGAGGTCTCCAGGCCCGCCACTCAGATGAGCAACTACGGCCTGACGAGAATAGCGGGGGCGGTGTGCTGTGCTGCTGTCGCTGATTCCTCCACTGCTTCTCCTTGCGACCCCTCGTCAGCTTCGACGTGTGCTCGTCGGTCCTCGCCTTGCGGCGCAAATCTGCTCGGACAAAATACCAATCAGAATTCCGGAGTTTTTCGCGGGCTTTGCCCCTACAAGACACACAGAAAAAAAAACACAGAGGAGATGTATGGCGTATGTGTTAAGGCTAGCTCGGATGCGATGATCCAATTACGTAAGAGAGGCACAATATTGTGTTGCTATGGGAAACATCTGGGCAGTGCTGTAGATACCGAAAGTATCCTTGTTGTATGCTAATTTTCGAGTTTTGCGGTGACACATACATCAAGAGAAATGAACGTGTATAAAGTGAATCGGTTGAGATAAAATTACATTGATAACAATTCCGATTTTAAGTTTATTCTAGCTGAAAGTGCAATTTTTGAAATATTATTTGCACGGAATACATTTAAAAATTTGGCCGACAAAAGTTTAAAAATACAGAAGCGTGATTTCGAATAAGGTGAAAAAAAAACACTTTCTGTTAGTGCTTTATTAAAACGAATAAAACTTTTGCAAAATTTAGGTACAAAAAATATAACTTAAAAAATATACTTGCATTAAAATCTAAAAAAAAAAAAAAAAAAGATTAAGCGTACTAAAGTTATATTTAATTTACTTGCTACATAAACAAGCCTTGGTATTATTTTTTAAAAAGGCAAATTATCTTCAAGCTCTACCTATTTTTCGTAAAAAGCATCCTTTATTTCTTAGATACTTTAAGTACCTATACCCGTATCTAGTATGACAGATACAGATATTGCCCATATTGTTTACAAAGCATACCTCTCCATTTGCCATTCGCCGCTATGATGGTATTTATCCTTTTTATCCTTGCGCTCAGCTTGATATTTCGGATATCTAAAATCTTTAAATTCTTTAATTCTCTTTGCGATTCGAATTTCAGGAGTATCAAATTTAAAATCTTTATCTAATTCTTTTTTAATTTTATCTAATTTCTTATTGTAATCAAAGTCATCATCTTCATCATCATCATCAATTTCATCAAGTAGATATTGTCTTTTAAATTCATGATTTTTCTTATTATGATTGTGTTTTTGTTCATTATCTCGTTCCTTTTTATACGAGTCGAATTTTCGGTCATGATTATTCTCTCTTTTGTTTTCATATGAACTCTCATGGAAATGTTCTTTAGCCTTTTTGTTATATTCATTTTTGTAGTTGTCATCGATTCTTTCGTTTTTATTGTACTTCTTTTCTTCTTTATTTTCGTATTTATTTTTTTTCCAGTTGTTATCATATTTCAATTCGCCTTTACTTTTTGCGCTAATATTCTCTTCGCTGTATTCTTTTTCAGAAGAATAATCTTCTAATGAATCTTCAAACTTATTATAGTCTTTTAATTTTTGATAATCTTGCTTGTAATTATTCTTTTTCGACTCTTGATATGACTTTTTCTTATATTCGTGATCTTTCTCGTCTCTTGTAGATGTATTTATTTTAGAATCAAGTATCATATCATTTAAAGTATTATTACAATATTTTGTGAAAAATTCATCCTCCATGATGACGGTTAAAAGTTTATCGTGAGCTCTTCCACTGTAAATTGAGCATACACGTTTACTCAACTTGTATCCGAATTTATTCAATCGGTCTTCAATTTTAGTTGTAAACTTTGAAAAGACTACTGCGAGATCGGATAACATAGATTCAGAGATCTCGTCGAGTTTGCTTTCAGCTTCAGTGAAAACTCTATGAAAAATAATATTACATTTATTATTTTAGTATTTAATTATATAAAATATTTTTACAAACCTTTTCTCAGATGGTTTTTGACTGTTATTAGTTCCAAACACTCGTTTTACACTCCTTTTGAACTGAATCATATCTGCAAGTGCTTTTGGAGTTTTACACAGATCATTTTCAGCTACTGTATTGGAAGCATTTATTTTTTTTACAGTTAAACAAAAGTTTCTGTAGGTATCTTCAAGTAATTCTAGTCTATCATCATAAGCATGATAATCTATTAGCTTTTGCACATACAATTTCTCAAACTTTTTCCAAATTTCAAATGACTCATCTGGCACTGGTTTGGTACTTTCATGTTTCTGATGAGCCAGAGTATCTATCAATTTTTTAATATCTGGCATTGTTGTGTGTAACTGATCCAAAATTTGTTTCACTATTGAAATTTAAAAAAGAATTATTAATTAAACTTAAGTAATTACGATAATTAATGAAAAATCAGTATTATTACCTTCACTCAATTCTTTAAACTTTGCTTCTAAATCAGGCATTCCCTTTAACTTTTCATTCATGTCTGTTTCCATAGGAATTGTTGGTTTATTTGCTGGAGATTGCAATAATTGACCAGCAATTATAGCACCAATAATCATAATAACAGCAGACAAAGCTAAGAATACATTTGTAAAGTCTGGTCCCTAAAAAAAATACACAAATAAATCCACTTCTGCTTAAAATAATTGAAAATTTTTAAATTATTGGCAAGATGCCAAATAAAACAATATTTCTTTTTGGTAAAGATTTGTATCCTGTTAAAATTTTTCAAATTTAATGCTAATCTCCCAAAGCAATTAATCATCATTATTTTATTAAAGTTCATATATAAATTAAAAGCAAATAATTACAGAACGTGCAGTCGTTGTTGCGGTGCAAGGAAATAATGGTGCTAGAGAAATTTCATTTAGTTCCCTATGCAAAGCCTCAATTCTATCAAAGGTAAAGTCTGTAAAATCTTGTTCTTCATTTTCATCAGATATTACAGATACATCATCCGAATCAATATCTTTCTCTCCAGCTTCTTTTCCTTCTTCGACTTTCCCTGTTTCAAGTTTGGCAGCTTCCTCTTTCTAAAATATCAAGTCAAATTGTAAATACTAAAAATACAAGCTCTTACTTCAGTAAACAAGACTACCTCAAACTTTTCTCACAAAACTTCATGTAATGATATTATTATTGTTAAACCATATGCATAGATTAGACTCAAATAAATAATTATAATTCACCTGACAAGCATCTTCGGGGACAACAGTTTCCATAGGCTCATTCAACGTCTCTTCCTTCTCAGTTATCTTGGATTCCTTCTTTTCAATAATTGTCCATTCGTCTGATGACAAGCTGTCATCAATATCTTGCTGCTTCTCCACTGCTGTGGACTCAGCCATTTTTCCTGCACCGAAAAGACAACGTTAGCGCCACCCGAATAAACTATAAATTACAAAGAGAGGAAAACCGCGCGAGTATACTATGCTTTACCCAACGTCAATTAGCGATCGCTCCCAAACCAAAATATTTACAAAACAGCGAAAGAGAGAGAGCAGAAAAGACTCAACCAACACGCGCGCCAGCACTCACAGATCCCACCACCACCACGTGCTCTCACCGAGAGACAAGGGAGAGCTGAATGTGTGCAATTTCGGGCGTTTATTTCGGAAATGCTCGTACTTAACTGCGCGCTAGCAAAATATTGCCAAAAAAAACCGCGCGACCATTCGCTTGAGAGTCAAGATTCTATAGCGTGATCCGCTCACTCTTCTCGGTGCGCTTGCACGCGCGTATAGATATATACACGCGCGTACCTATCCTATACTTACTTATTGTATATAGATATACTTGACACAGAGCGCGGCGCTCGCTCAGATTAGCACAATAAACAGCGATACGTCAAAGCTGCTGAGCTGAGAGACAGCGGAGGGCCCGAGCCCCCCGAGGACACGCTAGGGACACACGCGATTTCGGAGCAAGCGCGCGTCAGAGCGAAGGAAAAAGAGAGATTTTTCTTGGGGAAGAATGACTAAGAAAAATTTTCGAAGCGCTCGCATGAGACAAAGAGAAGCCGAGCCAATTTTATACCTTCCCTCTCACGCGTCCTTTGTATGCATGTACGAATATACATATATAGGTATGCACATTTATGCGCTATATAGTGCTGGTCGCGCCAAAACACGCCTTGCTAATTTGGCATTTCGCATATGCGAGATACCCGAGTAAGCGCCGATCGAATGTGCATGCACTGATTTTTTTCCTTCGCAACCCTTCTATCTACATACAAAAGAGCATATTATTTTCTCCGCGAACGCAATGCAGATGGGTACTTACATCAGGGGCTGGCGGACCACGTTTTCTCTTTTTACTATCCTCTCTTTCGTTCTCAGCAAGGGGTAACACAGAAGAAAATATCAATGCGGGGATCGAGGCGCTCAGCAACGAAGTCGTCTTACCAGACGATGATGCGCTACTGTACTGCGGGATAAGCTAAGCTAGCTCTCTCACTCACTCGCCCCGTGTGCGCACTTCTTCGCACACATGCGTGCGGCGCGAGGTGACTTCTGAGCTGGTCCAATCGACGCCACGCGTGGGTCGCGGGAGATTGAAAGAGAGCGAAAGAGCGAGAGAGAGACAGAGCAGCGATTTCTATATTGCCGGATATGTATACTTACTTATGTCTGTATCGGGATTAACGGGTATTTCGGAGCGGGTTTATATAAAGTGGAGCACGGCGATTTTAGAATCTTGTTTTATTGGCGTGAAGGGGAGGGAGCGCCGAGAGAGAAAATTGTTGATGAAAAAATCGGATGAGGGTCGGAGGGAACGTCGGGTTCTGAATGAGGCTTAAGAAAGTGTATGCAACAGTTGGGGTTTCCGTTGAATGCAAAGGAGTAGGAAGAGAGAATAGCCAATGGACTGACTTTGTATGAGGGAAAGTGGTGGAATCAGCATTAGTTTCGTACAATTTCCATAAGGGGTACTCCACAACGACTGTTTTTCAGGCCGCGACGTCGACGGCTATAAGTATCGGAAACGTCGAACGAGACGAAAAACCGCGCGAATGGTAAAATTCCGGGAAAACTACCGAACCTGTACTTATTCCTACATGTGCACTTTCCCTCCGAGTGAATGGCCTGTAGCACTAGCATTTCGCAATTGCAGCAACAATCTCCTCGCGGCGACCCTGAACCCGCAAAAATCGCGAGTACACGCATATAATTGTATTTGTACACCGCGCATAGGATTATAAAAAACGGTTGCGAGCGGCCCTAAACCTAAATACACGGAACGATGGTGAATAGCGGAGCCAATTAAGAGCCTAACCTAAAAACTCACGGCGTTTGATTACACGATCCGAGGCATAAGTTACTGCTTGCGTACTTTGTATCGTATGCACAACGGCAATATCACTAATCCGGTTATGCGAGACGCAAGGCGTCGAATTATAATCAGCAATAGCGAAGGTACGGAGAATTCGGATCGTTTGTTCCCCCCCGCCCGTTTCCCTTCAAGGTTAGGTTCAACAATGGCCGAGTTGCCGCCGCCGCCGTCGCCGCAACAGTACATCGCCTCCTCTGTCTGTATCATGCGGCTGTGATGGGTTTTTCACGATAATTAGACGCTTTTCCGAAGATTCCAGCCTAAGGAAGTGTCGGTAAGGATTTTTATGGCAATTTTTTATTAAGAGGTTAGTGGGTTGCGCGGTTTTGACGGGTATTAAGTGCTGAAAGGCGGGAATCACCGGCTTCGAATAACCTGTACGGGCGCGAAGCGTGTATTTATAATTTTTGAAAATAGCTGATTTGGAGCTGGATGCAGTGGTTTTGTTAAGTTATTAATGTGTTTTACTTGATAAGTGGTTATTAGAATCGAGTTTTACTGGGTGCAAAATTAGTTTATATCAGTGGTTTGTGGCAGTTTAGTTTATGTAATTGTAGGATTATGCACCAACATTATATTGCACAATATTTTATGTATTTTTAAATGGCGAGATTATAAATCTACATCTATGTCTACTAGATTCAATCATGGAGCCTGTGAATAATGAGACAAGCGAAACTGTTCAGGAAAAAGAAGTCGATGAACCGAGCAAATTGGACACAGATTCTGAACAACAGAATGCTGAAACTGATGTCACTGACACAAGTGAACCTGTAGAGAAGTCAGCACCAGCTGGTGATTCTGATAAATCTATTGAAGAACTAAATTCATCGATTTCAGAAAATGCTATGGAAATTGTAGAATCACCTGAAGTGAGCAGGTCAGAAAATGAAAATCAAAATACAAGTGCAGAGGTGAGTATGGAGGTAGATCAAGATGCTACATCAGAAAATGTAATTAAAGCAGGTAATACTGACAAAGATACTACTGCTGAAAGTACAAAAGATGATGACAAAACTGAAGAACTAGTTGCTGAAAAAGATGATCATATTGATAACGACAAAGACAAAACTAGTGATGAACAAAAAATTTGTGAAAATGTAGTAGAGTTAGATAAAACTGAAGAAAATTCGGAAACAAATGAAAAGGATTCTGATGATAAAGTAGAACCAGCATCCGATAAAACTGTAAAAGAATCTAATGAAAGTGAAAAAGATTCTAGTTGTAAGGAAAAAGATTCTAGTGCATGTAATGATACCAAAAAAAGTTCTGATGATGACAGTCAACCCGCAGAAGAAGACAGTACAAAAAATTCATCTGAGGCACCACCATCAGAACAAGCTTTAGAATGTGATGATGTTATTATAGAGAGTGAAAATGGTAAAGAAGCATCAAATGGTAAGAGTGAAGTTGAAAATACAGAATTCGTTCAATTCAGTAATCAAGATAAAGATGATTCTCAGTTGGAAAATCAGCCAGATGCTGAAGATCCATTTGGAGGTGATAATCTCGCTAATAATACAGATAATGGTGAACCTATGGAAGTAGATTCAGCTAGTAATGACAAAAATTCAAAACTTGCCGAAGAAGACGATAGTTCAAAAGAAGGAGAAAGTTCCAAAGAAAAAGAAAAAGAGGTTTGTTATAATTTTATAATATATACATGAAAAAAAAAATTAAAATTTCAATACTTTTCTTCTAATATTGTTTTTTTATATTGTTATTATACATAATTTCAAAACTTTTTAGGATGTTCCGTCCATTGACAAACCTGAGGAAGAAGAAGGAAGTAAAAGTGAAAAAGAACCTACTGATAAGGAAACAAAATCAGCAACAGAAACACCTTCAACAGAATCTTCAGAGAAAAAAGATGAAAGTTCTGCAGCAGAAATTTTGCCTGGTCAAGATGATGAAATGTGCATAATACCTGATAGTACAAAAGAAAACAAAGATAATACAAAAGAGAAAAAAAATGACACCCAAAGCACAGAAGAAGAAAAAGAAAAGGAAGAAGAAAAAGAAAAAGAAAGGGAAACTGAGAAGGAGAAGGAAAAAGAAGAAGAAATTGTGATAGAAGAACTTGTTGTTGAGAATAAAACTTCAGAAGATGGTGACAAAGATAAAAAAACTGAAGCCTCTCAACCAGCTGAAGCAGACACAGAAAAAAGTGGATTAAAAGTAGCAGCTATCTCTTCTGGAACAAATGATATTCAAGTAAATGTCGGAAAATCGTCTGACGTTCTAACCATTGTAACTTCAGATATCATCGATATAGATGATGACGCGAAAAATCCAGAAATAGAAGAAATAGCTTCCAAAGAAGTTTGCAAGCAATGTAATCAAGAAAAAACTTGTAATATCAAAGTAAAAATTGGAGCAAAAACTTATAATGTTTGTTCAGATGAGTGTAAAACTGCTTTTTCGGCAGACAACAATAAAGCTACAGATATTCCTAGTGAAGGAGTAAATTCTAAAAGAGATAAGCGGTGTGCTAGTTGCCTGTTGATTGTAGAGGCAAAAGATGAAAGAAATTTGTCATGGGAAACAATGGAATTTTGTAATGAAGAATGTTTAGGAAAATTCCAAACGAAATATGGTAGTTACTGCAGAAACTGTAATGGAGCTGTGCAGCCTGTCAGTTTGGGGAAATACTGTGTACGTTTTGGGTATGATGTCAGACAGTTTTGCTGTTCAACATGCCTAGAAGAATTTAAAAAAGGATTAAAAGTTTGTAGTTACTGTCAAAAGGACATCAGTGCAGGAACTGAAGGTTTTTTAGCTCCTGTTGGTGATAAAGGACAATTTAAAGATTTTTGTACACAAGATTGCATGGAAAAATACTCGAAAATGAATTCTACCGAACCCCCACCTCCTGAAGAAAAAATTTGTGGAGTTTGTCAAGAGGTAAAAATTTTACTTGTACAATTTTCTAAAATATTTATACAATCACAAAATAATCAAATTTCTTGTTTTCAGAAAAAAGTTATGCACTGTGAAGTTCAGATTGACCGCAATCCATCAGTACCAATTTGTAGTGAACCTTGCTTTGCTGCTTTTAAGTTTGTTAATAAAGTAGATCCAGATCAGTGTACTACGTGTAAAAAGTATTTTCAGTTACCAACAAAGACAGGATTTGTTGTCTTCTATGAAGACGAGGCTCATACATTCTGTAATAAAACATGTTTAAACGTCTTTATTATTACTAATCGGAAAATCGTTCCATGCAACTGGTGTAAAGTAAAGAAGTATAATTTTGATATGATAAAAAAGGAATTGAAATCTGGACAAGTGATGATGATGTGCAGTTTGAACTGTTTAACTTTATATCAGGTAACCCTAACAGTGTTAAATAAAATAATCATTTCGTATTTATAAGTTTCTTTTCTTAAACCAAAATTAATTTTTTCAGGTATCTATAAATGCAGTATCGGCCCGACGTATAAACTGCGACTTCTGTAAGGAATTCTCCCAGGCACAGTACCACTTGACAATGTCGGACGCGACGATACGCAATTTCTGCTCCTACAAATGTGTAATGAACTTCCAAGCCCAGTATACGAAGTCACCGATAACAATCCCAAGTGGCGAGACAAACGCAACAGCAGCGACTACACCGGCAGGCCCTGCCGGCCTCACACCAATCGGTGCAGGGGACCCAGTGCCCACTGGTATTCCTAAGCGGGCTGTTGTAGCTGCGCCACCGTCGGCTCCGCCAAGACCCATACAGCCAGCGCCGGCGCCCGATCAACACGGTCAACTGGCGCAGAAGAAGTCGCTGCCGGTGATATCGTCGGTGACGAGCCTAGCGACCCTCGCTAATGGCCAGTCGCAAAATTCAGTGCAGCTCACTAACGCGAACCAGCCGAGCATCGGTTCTACTATGCAGCCGATCACGCTGCAAGGAACGGCTCCTGTACGTATAAGAAACAATTTTATAGTTGAATGATAATTAACAACTTACATTCTACATTATATTAAAAAGTATATTCATTAGGGCAGATAACGTTCTGTTTTTTTTTTTTTTTTTTTTTTTTTTTTTTTTTCAAATTAATTTTTTTATACACAGTTTAATTTAAAGAAAAAAGTAATTTTTTGCTTTTTCATGAAACGTGAAAATACATAATTATGTTTAAATGATACTTATTATGTTTCTTATTTATTATAATTGTTTTTAGCTATACAGTGTTTGATAGATAATTATAAGATAAATTGCTTAATAAGAAAATATTTTCTAAATACTTTTATGGAACTTTTTACATTATTTGAATGAAAAGGATTAAAATAATTTTTTCCTTGTTTTTTCCTACACAGGTTATTTACAAGCAACAAGTGGTAACGAGGCCGACGTCCCCGATAGACATGGTGAACAAGATGACACAGTGCAAGCCGCACATGCACACGAAAGGCGTGTCGGTGAGGCCGGTCCCGTGCACACAGTCAACTCAAACCGAGGGCGTCCATCCGGTAATCGTGCCGATACCCGTGCCGATCTACGTGCCCTTTCCCGTTCACATGTACAGTATGCCCTTCCCCGTGCCGGTGCCCATACCCATACCCATACCGGTGCCGATATTCATACCAACGACGCGCAACACCTATAAGGGCGTCATGAAGGAGCTCAAGCGTATACAAGAGAAAACGCCGGCAGATCCATTCGAGGCGGAGCTGCTCATGATGGCCGAGATGGTCGCCACGGAGAAGAAGAACCAGAGCGACTCCGATTCAAACGACGAGGCTCCGTGAGTTCATGTTTCTAAAGTTTTTCTTTTTTTTTAAACTAAATGGATATGAATGTACTGAACAAGAATATTGTTTTTTGTAGGGAAGATGCAGATGCAGACGCAGATGCAGAAGCAGAGGTTAACGATAGCGCACCCGCTGATTCGTACAGCCCCGAGGGTGAGACCGCCTTTGGCGAAGACATGCTGCAGATGGCCTTGAAGATAGCGACCGGTGAGCTAGATGAACCAGCCGTCGACCTCGAAGCGGAACTGACGACGAGCACCATACATGTTCCTCAGAAGCAGAACGACGAAGGCAACGAAAACCAAGGTTTGTTTACAACTCGACACGTTGTAATAATGCAATCACGGTGTTTTTACGAATAACTTACTTTGTCTCGATTAGCTCCAACGATGAAACCACACGCGCCTAGAGGCCGTAAGCGCAGCGCGTCTCACAGGGGTCGAGGTGGGGCGAAACGGGGTAGGCGATCGGCCAACTCAAACGACGTTAGCCTGCTATCATCAGCGGATGGGGACGCAGCTAATCAGCAGAAATTCGTCAAGCCCGTGGAGCGACCCGACGCTAATATGGCCTTGAAGTATACCTTCGGCGTGAACGCCTGGAGACAGTGGGTGAGTATAATTTTAAGGAGGTCATAAACCTTTCCTGTGAAAATTAGATGTCTATATCCAAAGGTCTTTAAGCCCCTTAAAGAACATAAGTTTGTTTTAATTTCATTATTATTAATGGCTTTGATGTGTTGGTAGGTAATAACCAAAAACGCGGAATTGGAAAAGCAAAGCACTCCGACGAGAAAATTGAAACTATTCAAAACGGACTTACTACAGCTGACGGCTGACGAATTGAATTACTCGCTCTGTCTGTTTGTCAAGGAAGTTCGGAAACCCAACGGTGCAGAGTACGAGCCGGATACGATATATTACTTATGTTTAGGTAGATTTATCTTGCTTTTTAGTAATCGAGATATGTTCGTAGATACAGTTTTCAACTTGTAATATAACTGGTTTATTTGTTTTAGGTATTCAACAATATTTGTTCGAGAATAATAGGATAGATAATATTTTTACGGATGCATATTACGAAAAGTTTACTGACTGTCTTAATGAAGTTGCCAAGAAGTTTACGACTCTTTATAGTAACGCATGTAAGTAGCTAATAAAAATTTGTTTTGAAAACCAACACAATATTATTTTCTAACATATATTTCTTTATTTTTTAGTGTATGTTGTTACAAGAGTTGAAGAAGAACATTTATGGGAATGCAAACAACTTGGAGCGCATTCGCCTCACGTTTTGCTTAATACACTAATGTATTTTAACACGAAGCATTTCAATTTAGTGGTAAGACAATTATTTTTGATATGATTGGGTGAAAAATATATCATAAGGTAGTATTTAATTCAAAATAATTTTCCCAGACTGTAGATGAGCATATGCAGCTTTCCTTTTCTCATATAATGAAACATTGGAAAAGAAATCCTGCTGCTCAACCGTCGGCCGTTGCCGGTAAGACGCCAGGGTCAAGGAACGTACTACTACGTTTTTATCCACCACAAGCCGCTCTCGGTAAGTTCACATAAATATAATTATTTTCTTTTTTTTTTTGTGAAAAAAATATTAACAAATTAAATTTTTCTGTTTAGAAGCAAATTCAAAGAAGAAAAAAGTTTATGAACAACAGGAAAATGAGGAAAATCCATTACGTTGTCCAGTAAAGCTATACGAGTTTTACCTTTCAAAGTGGTTAGTAGAATCTTAAAATAATGATACAATTTTTCATAATAAATATATTTAATAAAAATAAATTTATTTAATATCGCTATATCCCATTTTAGCCCAGAAAGCGTGAAAACAAGAAATGACGTATTTTACCTTTTACCAGAACGAAGCTGTGTACCAGACAGTCCTGTTTGGTATTCAACGTCTCCATTAGCCAAGGAACACCTTATAAAAATGCTTCATCGCATTAAAATGGTGAAAGAGATAAACGTGGCGCTTTTAACAAGTTAATCGTGTCGCCAATTTTGATTTTAATTTAATTAAATATTGATTTTTATACTTTGTATCCATTGTGTAAAATATTTACAAAATCGCGATATTTTCATTAACTTTCCAAATTATAATTCTCTGTTTTTAAAGACCGGAGTGATTATTTTTATTACTTTGTATAAACGATGTTGCCATCTTACGTTTTGTATGAGCACAAATTTTTTTTTTTTTTTTTTTGAACGTACGTTGTGAGTAAACTTGTTTAAGTTTTTACAACTATAAATTTATATTAGTCTATATACTAGATCGTAAGTTTTTGTATCGCCTTGGATCATTTATCTGTACACTATAGAAAGAAAGGATAAGATCGGTAAAACTTAAGATTCACGTAAAAGTCGATTAACCCAGATAACAGATAAGTAGTGCTCTTTACTTCGATATTAAAAATATTTTTTGTATATAGAAAAAAAAGCTTTCATTTTGATGTAATTTTAATATAGAACCATCTGTGATTAACAATTAAAAAATTTTTTTTTTTTTTTTTTTTTTTTTTTTTAATGCCATAATACTCCTTTATCCAATAACTTGTATATATAAATGTATATTTCAATTTCTAAAATATATATTATTAGTTTTACTTGATGTTTAATGGAATATTTAATATATTAAATTTTATTTTTTTTATATATTTAATAAATATTGCAGAAATAAAAAAAAAACAACTACTTAAAAGTAACCAAATTTTTTAAAACTTTTTTTATTCTCATTTACTTACCGGTTGCTGGTAAAGTTAGATTTGCTTATAAAAAGCAAAAGGTTATGTTTTGAATGAGGACAGTATGAAAAACAACTACATCATATTTACTAAACGTTCATTCATGAGGTGAAATTACAAAGCAAAATTTTTGTGTGATGGTTAAAATTAAAACCAATAAATTTTATAAATAATGGCGGAACGTGGTGCCCATCTTACAGGAACTGTACTTGCTAAACCTTCAATCTTTGAAATAGCTGCTCACAAATCACTTGCTGCAACACTTGAGCCTGCTGCGAAAAAAATCATAACAGTAATAACATTCATAATGTTGAACACATTGTGCATATTATTTCTTTTTATTTAACTGTGTTACTTTTTAGTTTTTAGCTTCAGTGAACCCTGAAAAATATGCTTGGCTTTACAATTGGTCTGATGAGGTTTATCTTGTATTAGTTACAACTCTTCAAAATTATTATTTAAAACATTATTGTAATTATTGCAGATTTTATAATGAAATTTGACATTAAAGTATATAATTTATATAAAAGAATAATTTATATTACAGCTGCTTCATTTTCTGAAACATTTTATGGTTTGAAGCGAGTTACTGTAAAAGATTCTAAAGTTAAATTAAATCTTGATAACAGACGTCTTAATTTGTCACTTATAATCCTAGTTGTTTTTCCATACTTGCAAAGAAAAATTGAAAATTGGGAAAATCAAAATCATGATTTGAATAGAGTAAGCAAAATATTTTTATTAACTTGTATATTACATTAAAAACAAATTTATGTTGTTTAAAAATGTATTTTTAGATACAACAAAATAAATGGAAAAGTTATGCGATACAAGGATATAAAGGAGTTCGTGTTATAAAAGAAATATTTTCATTATATCAGTATCTTCTATATTTATCTAATCGTTCAAAGTATCCAACAATATCTCTTCGTTTACTTTCAATTTCTCTTACATATGCAAACGATCATGAAGAAATAGGACTAATTGAATTAATAAAAAAATTAGGAAAAGGAAATTTCAGTGCTCATGATGGGCTGGAAGTACTTCGACTTTCAATTGTTCGATCAATTGAAGTCAGTGCCTTTTTTCTTCAATTTCTTAGATGGTGGAACCAAGAACATTACCATAGTTTCAATTTCACAACTCTCCCAGTTCCACCACCACCACAAGTAGATCTATATTTATTATGAATTAAATAATTTATGTTATTTATTATTTTAAATTCTATTCAAGATGAACTTACTATTTTAGATACCAGAGTATGCAAAGCAGTATAAAGGTATATGCCCCATATGTAGGAAACCTCCATGGATTCAAACAGCAGTGACTACTTCTGGATTTGTTTACTGTTATCAATGTATTTTACCAGAAATAAGGAAAAATAAAAAGTGTCCTGTCACTGGTTACCCAGCAAAAGAAGATCATCTGATTAGATTGTATATACAATAATTTTTATATACTTCAAGAGGTGTTAAGGATTGAGAATATTTTTTTTTGTACATACATTTTTATTTCTTTTTTATCATGTATATTATTTTATTTTTTAATATTAAAGGGAAGAATATACAAAAGGATAAATGCATGAACAACATGGAAGTACTTTAGGCATATAAATTTATAAAATAGAATAATTGTCACTCATATCTTGACAAATTCTGTTGTTTTATAGTCCATGTAAAATAAGAAAATATATGTACCCTGTAGGGTTTTAGCACTGAACCTGTTAAAGGTACATTTAAAAATGTGATAAATGAGGGAACACAAATATGTTGTATATAATCCATAGGCTTTATTGATTAAAATTGACTGTTTGTAAGATATAATTACAAGACACAATATAAGGCACTCAATGTTTTTTTTTAAATAACAGGTCTCAGTTATTAAATATACTCTCCCTTTTATCTCGTGAAAGTTTCATCAGTCATTCTCTCCAAAGTATAACAAAATATATTGTCAAAGAAAATACATTTACATATAAGACGAATAAATCTCATCTTTGTTCAATAGCGCGCTTCAGTATTTTAATTTTACATTCAATAATTCTAGAAGGCACAGTCAAATTGTTAAGAATTCATTGGCTCTAATTGAATATTCTAAAAATGAATTAGGTCTACTTTTTTTTAACTAGACTCATATCGTGACTAATAAATAAGCCTATATTAAAACGACTTACTTTCCGCCAATGACTAAAAGTCAAAAGTAAATAAGTCGATAGTTAGTATAAAAAGCTTAGACTCTTACATCAAAGTAACAATTGGTGTTAATTTCAGTTCGCAATTTTCGTAATGTGTGCGAATTCATATGCGTATGGATACCACAGCCTACGTCACTGCGTCATTTCCAAACATATTGGTACATTTAATTACAATATTATATGTATAATACATAACTTTACGATTGCCAAAATAGCAAAGCTATCTTTTCATATCTTCCAAAATATTACTTATTATGGAATATGAAAAATCTGCTATACAAAAATTATAGCATCAATACTTTATAATAATAAAACTACAGTTCTTCAAAAAAGGCGACTCTAGCTTTAGTAGAGCCCGATTTGACTTTTTTCAATGTACTGTATTTATTTTCGCCGAGCCTTACTTGCTCCTCGTGGAGCTGATCCAGCTCACATTGTTTTTCACCCACTTTGAGTACCTCTATTTCAGATCGAAGATCGCGTAATTGTTCTTGCAAGTGTTTACTCTTTTCCCAGTAATCAACTCTTTCTTTTTCTATTTCCAAAGAAAGTTGATCAACGTCTCCGTCCGCAATTAAGTCGTAACAATTAACTTCGGATGATAATGGTTCGGAATCCAAATGAAGTGTTTGTAAATCGGCTTGCAAGTCTGAAGGAAGTACTTGTGTGGATGGAAAAAGATTTGGTACAGGCTGAAATGTATAAATGTTAATCAGTATACGAATGCTTTCGTGAAAATTGTAAATTAAAATTGTTATTTTACCGCTATTGCTGAAGCATAAGCGTTTCTGCTTAAGAATTCTAATAGCTTTTCTTTAGCTTCTTTTTCAGCTATACGAGCTCTCAGAAGTTCATCTTTTAATTTTTTCTCTTCGAGTGCTCGTTTTTCAGATTCCTGTACCAACATTTCCGTGAGCCGTACTGCGTCTCTCGTTTTCTGTTCTAAATGAACTTTTTCTTCCTCAGTTTTCATGTTATTTAATCTGATTCGAGTGATTTCTTGTTCTGCTTCCGAAGCTTTCTGGCTCAGTAGCATAGCCTCTTCTTCAGCTACTCGACTTTTTTCCGCTAGTAAATCAGCTGTTTCCTCAGAACGTCTCTGTATTTAAAAAGGAAATAACAATGACTATTAATAAACACATATTAAAATAAAATAGAATTTACTCATAATTTTGTAGAATAAGTTTTACTAATACACAAATTATGCAACAAATCTTACCAAGGCATCATTGGCAAGTCTTATCTCCTCTTGGTACTGTAGCAATCTCTGTTCCATAGCTGCTTTTTCCCTTTCTGCAGCTTCTCTAAGTTGTTTTTCTCGTGCGAGCTTATTCCTCTCAATTTGACGCCTAATAAAAATAACTAATGTCATTAAAATAATCTTTTGCCTCAAATATAGCACTTTAACGTGAAAAATCACAATTACTTGAGTAAAATTATTTTTTGTTGTATAAAAACACATATTTAAATATTTTGCCAATTATATTTTTGATTGAAATGTTTCGTATTAATTTTTATTATAATAATTGAAATTTCGATATGTATGAAAATTCCTTTGCAAAGCAAAAAACAAAAAAAATTCGAAAAATAACATGCACGCAATCTAAAACAGATATTAGTTATTTGTTAAAGTGACTTTATCTCTTTAAAAAATTTGTATGCCCTCGTATCATACATAATAGTAACGAGTATATTATAAGTAACTTACGTCGTTTCTGTTAGCCGTCAAACAACAAGCGTATCGAAAATCAAAAATTATTCTGTACTCACGCAATGCAGGGACAAAAAAGCTTTGATTGCGCGACACGCACGAGACATTACCGAGATTTTTCCTCCTTGGCCTGGGCCTTCATCTGCTGCACCTCCATGGAGTCTGGTTTCCGGCGCCTCATGAACAGGTCGTGGTTGCCGATGCACAGGTCCAGGATCTTAACAAATAAGGCGCGAGCGGCCTTGTCACTATTACGCTCGTCCAAACCTAAAGCTACCTGTAAGCCACCCTTCACCCAGCGACCAACATCAGACTTTTTCTTTACCAGTTTGTTCATGCGAACTTTCTGCGAGAAGAACACGAAATTCGGCGCCGACTTGTCCACGGGCTTGATGATAAACTTTTTGTCGTCGAAACTTATGTGCCGTATCTCCGACCAGGCAAACGTCGTCTTTGGTGCCAGCTTGTTTTCCTTCTCGTAAATATTCAGCCCCAGTGCCGTGACACCCAACCAGAGGTTCGTTTCTTTTTTATTCTGTTGAATAAAGTAATGTCTTAATTTATATATACTATAGCGAAAATACCTCGCTCGCTTGCTCGATTATATCTACACTGAATTTATTTCTTTCATTTATTTATTTATCAGATATTAAACGGGTATAAGCCCTTTTATGGTTAAATAACGGAAGAAGCGTACAAAAATATATAAAAAAAGAAAGATAATGGTAAAAACGAGATTTTTGATGTTGAACATCAAGAAAAGTTCAAATTTTTTTTTTCTGTAAATAGATATACTTACACTAATAGGAAAATAGTTAACTCCATACATATCCAAATCTTGTGCAACTTTTAAATATTCCATTTCTGCTTCGTCCCTAGACATTGTTTTATGATCAGCATACCAAATTTTAATCCTATCCTCCCACATTTCTGGAGTCATTTGATATTGGTCAATAACTCTTTGTGGCAGTAGATCTTCGCTGGCAAGCATTCCAGGTTGATATGATGCTTCATCATAATCTCCGTACTACATTAGGGAAGAAAGATTGTAAAAACCTTATAAGAAAAACTATACAAATAAGTTACTAAAAATTGTTTACTTTAACATACCTTTGCTTGTACAGCGTACGAAGCTAATAATACAGAAGCCTCTGGAGGACAGTAAATGTCCATTGAAAGAATAGCTTGCTTAACCTGGAGGTAAAAAAGATGCTGCGTTACTTCTTGAACAAGCTCTTCGGCAACATCTTCTGGATAAAATTTGGCAAGGAACATAAACTGATTTGTTGACTGATTAGATATACCTTGGTCTTGAACTAAACAAAAAGAATATTTATATTTAATGATATAACAGATGTTTATTTACTGTAAATAATATTGACTGACCTTTTTTGTCCAATTTTAGCCATGATATAAACCCTTTTGAATCTTCGTACTGTAGGCCAAAGTACCATGTTTCCCGAAGACCAATTGTACGACATACTAGATCGAACAAATCCCTTCCGGTGGCCCGCCACTAAAGACAAACCATTTTTACTACTATATGATTTTATGAATCATAAACAAACATTTGAACAGATGAAAAACTAACCTCAAGATTGAATTCAAGCTCGGCATCTAAAGTGCAAACTTTAACAGGAAATGACTTAGATGATTTTTTCCTACGAAATTGAGGCATTTTATTCTTCATGGTGATGCATTTGTCAGCTTCATTGTTGTACTCCTAAAAAATTTGACACACCACAATAGCTTTCCAGTTATTACATAAAGCCAAGATTGCCCCGAGATTTCCTATTATATCGTGCTTCACTCGCGATAACCAAAGTCGAGCGAAATTCGTGCATTAGAGCAATTGAAAATCTAAGTATAAACATACCTTTAACCTACAATCACGCGAAATTAGGAGCAGTCAAGCGTTCACTACTCTGTATGTATGTATTATTCCTTCTAGAGCCGTCCATTTAGTCACTTTGGAGGAGTTTAAAAATACATATATACAGATTCACTAATTAATTTAGAGAGTCGTTTTTTGTGTTTAAACTTACGCAGCCTTTTCTGAAAGAAAAAACCCTCAAAGCTCGCGGAAACATAACATTATTCGTTCGTGCGTAAGTACGCGTTCGTTACAAAATTTGACAAATATAGCTCCGCACTCGATTTTTTTTTCCTTTAAGGGTTATTCTCACTGTGAGCATGTACTCTGTTTCTCACTATGTCGATCCTATTGTAGATTTCCTTCACTCTTCTTAGACTGTCCACAATGTAGAATCACTTTAATGGCGTCCATCTAAATTTGTAGAATAACTCTTCTTTACAGCAATAAGGCCATTATCACAAAAAAGCAACTGATAACAAAGCTTCTTGCTGAACAGAATGTTAGTTTGATGAGAATTAAATCATATATAAACATGATGGCTTAAAAGTGGTAATTCAAAAAGGAAAAGGTAAAATAGGACGGGAAGGGAGAAAAATATGCACATTATACAGGTATTTCACTTAAAATAATAAAACTAGCAAGTGTTTTGCATATACTGGGATAGTCAAAGGCGACTTTTGATAAATTAAAACCCACAGCAATCCCCAATTTCTACACTCATGCAAAAGAGGAGATCTGTAATTAGCATATAATGGACAATCCCAAATTAAATGCTCCACATCATGAGGACCCTCCCCACGCTCAGTCTTCCTCCAAAACAAAGCTCTTAGAAGCAGATGAGCCCTGGCATGACTATGTCCGCACCTTAATCTATTTAATATACATACAGCTGAAATTCACGAGTTGAGCTTGAGGAGAACCAGGGAGAAAAGTCAAAATTTGAAACTTGATTAACATATAGTCTGCCTTTTCTGGCATCACCATACTTCCTAACATATTCCATTATTTTACTTTTAAGAGTCTTATGTAGATTAGGAATCAAGTCTGTAGAGGGGAAAAATTTAAAAGAAATAATATTATTTTCACAAGCTTTTTTTGCATTTTCATCAGCATTATCGTTACCCATAATATTTTTATGCGCCGGAATCCAATAAATCATTAACTTTACACTCTTTGTTATCATTTTATAAGCATCTCTCCTTATATAATAAACAAAAGGATGCATTTTTGAGTCCAAATCGTTACATTTTAATTTTTCAGTAATACCAAGAGAATCAGTAAAGATAACCACTGAGTCCACATTTTGAGATAAAGTAAGGTTTAAAGGTCTCCACAAAGCATAAAGTTCTGTGGACCAAACCGAGTACAGAGGATCCTTTAACAAGGCAAATTCAAAAATATTTATCGACGAACTATTTTATGTATCAATATTACCATTGTATAATATAATGAAATCACTAATATAAGTTGATTTTCTCTTTATAATTAAAATTAAAAAATATATTATCATTATTATTATTAAATTCTCTTTATCATAAAAACATCAATCATAAAACTTTTTTAAATTTAATGAAATATACTTATTTAGGGAAGCAATGTACAAATTTATTTGCAATGTGTTGCTTTTTTTATAGATAACAATATCATATTCATATATTTCTTAAAAATACATCATACAAGAGCTACTTTGTACAGACATAAATATTGACGGAAAAGACAGTATAACAATCATACTGGATACTTATTTACCATATGATTATGTTAGTAAATCACACTCTCACCATTTTTTAGAATAATGGCAACGTTCCACTAATAATTAATCATCCTTTTGTCAAATTCACCTTTATCTAAGGTGTTACAGAAAAGGAGTTTCTTTACTTACTTAAAGAAATGCTTTTTATTTATATTTTGTAAAAAATATGGAATTCTCGAATGTGGAAAATGAATTGTTGAGCTTGTCGAAATTGCACGGCCCACTTTAGACATTTTAACATCAACGCTAATAACTCCATTTTCGTGATATGACTTGTGTGTGAACGTGAGAAAGGCACGCCGACTCATGTATCCTTGTTGCGTTTTATTAAAATTAAGATTTTTTACAAACTCGTCCAATTATTGTCAGCTTGGTGCTGAGATTGGTCCTTTGCTTTGCGCTTTATTACTTGTCGCTGATGCTCATATTCAAAATCTTCTTCGCTTAAATTTAACTTTAGAATCTGAAATTCATGTAGAAAATGATATGTCTCAGTTTATAACAATTGCTTAATGATAAATTGTAAGGAATATCTTACGTGATAAACCAGGTACTCTTCTTCCATTATTTGCTGGGGTGGATTTTTTAAAACTTGCAATGTTTCATACATGGTGGGGCATTTCTTTGTTTGCCAAGGCTTACCCAAACAACCTTTTAGCAATACCAGACCAACTTTAAAAATAATTTTGACACCTTCACAAAGAAACATATCCCAAATTCGTAGAATACTTTCCCAAGGTAGCGTTCTAGTATAAACACACAAGAACCATTCTGTCATATAAAGGATAGGCTCCATTTTTTGCTTTTTCTGAAAAAAGAAAGATTTATTGTTATTCACAAATATTTCTTTACAATGCTTGTTTAAGAATTTAGCAATCTAAGAAAGTTTAGAAGACTATGTAATCAAGGTCTCATATATCAGTTCTAATGAAGATCATATTTTCTCTACGCATGCATGTAATACAATAAACTTTCTTCATAATGTAATCCAAGAACTTATCAAGCATAAAACCTCCTTAGCAAGGCTACTCTTTCAAGCTTACCAAATGTTTATATGTTACTGGGGAAACTTTTTTAAGCAGGGCAAATAGAATGTCGCCGTCTCTCTGCAAAGTTTCCATTCCGTGGCTATAATATCCAATGAGATATTTGTCACAAATGGCTACTAGACACCAAAACGCCTGTACAGCTGGCATGTGCATGAGCAGAAAAGCAGCAATGGGTGCTTGAGCTTGACAATATCCTACACTAGCATTTAAAATAGAATAAGCCTTGAGGATCTGAAAGAGCTCCTGCTGGCCAGGGCCATTCTCCACAAACATTTCATGATGTGGAAACTGACGATGCAGGTCCTTCTTTATGTCATCAATGTACTTTGGATCCCCAGACTGTTTGATCAGCTCCTGGTACAGATTGGGATTCTCCTTCATAAGAAGAGCACCTCCGCACAGGTTCAGCCAGGCTCTGGGACGTACCGAAGGTGGTATACCCTTCCTGCACCTCTCCCGCACCTTCCTGTAGTTTGTGCTCATGAATATGCTCCATTTGCTCAGCATCCGTATCCATTTTCTCTCCCTGCGCAGGATTACCTCGGGTGGGACTACTTGCTTCCTGAAATCCCAAAAATCACATTGTTACCTACCATCCCGTCATCTTTTACCCTCAAACCAAAACAACCTACCTCTCGGGACTGTACTGCGTGCCGCCGAGGAATCCATGCCTGTCGGGCACGGTGGATATGACCGAGCTGCACTGGTATATGCTGCTCCCCTCGGACTCAGACTCTACGTTCGCTTCCGCGTCCTCGGCGTTCCGCGCCACCGAGGCAGCCATGGCATCTTCTCCGTGTACTATGTCGCTCCTCCTCTATGCCCGCTATACACAACACACAATAAAATACACCAACTATCTTTCTCTGTCTCTCTCTCTCTCTGTCTGTCCAAACACGACAGTCTCTGACTCAGGTAGATATCACACACTTCCACACACCACTTCTACAAGCACTACCGTAAGCTCGCGCGCGCGCACACACACGAGATAAATAAGGAGACTCACTCGTCGACTCTTAGAGGAAGCGCGTGCGGCCCAGTTCCCCGGTCATCGGGGGCCGCCGAGAGAGAAACCCAAGTGACGACTTGCTCATGCAGCTCTCGCACGCACTGTATACCTAAGCACCCAATAAAATGACGTCCTCCTCCTATATGATGTAGACTCTTATACGTTCCCCTCTTTCATTCTCTTCACCGCGTTCGCCTACTTATTACACCGCGCTGCCAATTGACAAGTCAATAGCCATATAGGCTGCTGCCAATCGTCGTCCTTATACGGCACGCGCTCGGCTCGCCTCGCTCGCTACATACGCCCATCGCAGGCCTTCCTGTAGCGTAGCAGCAGCAGCTCTCTGTTGTTTACGCGCGTGAGATAAGCGCGCCGCATACGTATAGCAGCATCTGCCAGACCTTCCGCCTCTCTGCGCTCTGCCTCCCTCTACCTATATCGACGTCAAATGTTTTGGTCCACGCATGCACACACATTGACTAGTGGCGCGCGGGGAGACTACTGATGTTTTGACAGACGCCCGACCGACCCATTTTCATACGCGCGCACGAGGCCGCACGCACGGGGTGATGACACTTTTGTGTAGGTATACATATAGTATATGTACCTGTACCTGGAGAAGCAGCAGACTGCTTGCGGCTGACTGACTGACCGCCAGCAGCATGGGCGTGAAAATACTTAGCGCGCGCACGCGGTTAATCGCTTTTTTCTCTATCTCTCTCGCTCTCTGTCGTGCGCTCGATCTACGCCTCGATCTACGCTCGCAGCATGAGAGCAGCATATTAGACCTATATGTACACGACGACGTCACATATGTATAGAGGCAGTGGCGATGGTACGCGTGAATAAGAGTCGCAAATCACGTGGGGGGTATGATGTATATATATTTCTTCACCACACGCGACGGCGGATTTGTGAGTAAACAACAACACTGGCTCTGTTTCTTATAGAGGCGCGCGGGCTAGCTCTAAATAGAATATATAGATCTATATAGATGTTGCTCGGATGTGGTTTGTAAAGTAGAACGGAGGGAACTTGAAAATTCTTATGTGTCGTAAGTGGCGAGAAAAATTTCAGTCCTCCAGATTTCGTGCGTGGTGTACTTATACCTTCGTCTCCTCTTCCTTCTTCTTCTGCTTCTCGCTTCCGCCCTTCCGGGAAAATACAGCAGCCGACTATTTTTAGCCGCAGTGAATGTGTATACCTACACTACAGTATAAAGTATACACGGAATTAATATGCTCCAAAATGAAAAACGGAGCGGCTGCGGATATCTGTTATTATTTGGTTCTCCGTAAAATGCTAAACCGCATGGGAGCAGTTAGGTTACACAAGAAAAATAAAAAAATATATGTATATTATACACATATCCATGAATACAATAACTAATTATATGACATATAATTTATACCGCGCCCGCGCCGTTTTCGTTTTGTAACGAAAATTGCAACAGTGGCGCGGCGTTAATCTTTTTTTTTCATGTTTCTACTTTTAATACGTTCATAATACACGGCCTACGGAACGTAAGTAGCAGCTGCTGTGGGATAATAAAATGGAAAAAGGTTCGAGTTAGTAGATATATATGTACAGGTTTCACGTGAAAGTAAAAAGATAAAAGTTGCGCGCGGCGTGCAGGTAGGTGTATATATAGAGGTAATAATATACACGCATTGAAGTAGAACTGACTTATTTTTACGTGGTATGGAGAAGTATTGTGCGGTACCGTCTGCGTACGGAATAAATCACGGTAGCCGTAAATATGCTTTCAGTTGTACTTATACACTGCCTGGCAACGGATTATTTTTATATACATGAAAAAATCGGTAGATATATCCGTAAATGTGTGTGAATGTAAAAATTATTCATTATTACGCCGATGGCAGACATTGCTTTTACTTTTTAGCGAATGGTGTGTAAATTATTGCGGACGCGTGAGAAACTGTAACCGCATACGCGCTTATTATATTATAACACTTTCCTTTTTCACGATGTTCAAGATAGCTTGCAGTAAATGCAGTCGTACATTATTTTTTCATAAATATTAAATGAAGTCATGTTTGTTTTCCTGTGGAAAGTAAAGTATAAAGAGACGTTTTTTAGGCAAAAATTAATAATAATATACAAATACAGATAAATGTGGAAATAAACGATATCACTAATTCTTTCGTTTGCCTATTACCTACCTTCACAAATTAGAATATTTCAAAACTCGCACACATCATGTTAGTAAATACATTATGAATAAATTCTATTGTTCTGAGTAACCATTTGCCATGAGACGAGCGACACGAAAAGTGGAAATAAAATATGCCCACTTCGATTTTTCCAATTCAAATCGAAGATGATTAATCCAAAACATTCGGCTCGTAATGTTCAAATAATATTTCAACAAGTGTCGATGATGTTTTTCAGGACAGCTATATATATATAATGCATGTGTAAGTATACGAGAGAGGCGTAATAATCTACAATTTTATTGTCTCGTAATCGTCGTGTACGTGTTTAAAGAGCTGCGAGCATTATATCGTGCTAATTCAAACTGGTTATGATAAAGCTTTTATAATACATTAATAATCAATTTTTCGCTTTAATTAATCGCCTGTGACTCGCACCTAGGTACTCGCTTTGTTTCATAATATTTTCGTTTAAGTAATTGTTCTTATATTCAACATACTTTTTGAATTTCTATTTTCTTCAGATATTGCAACGGAAAAGGAGAGAATTAAGAAGAAGATGCAAAGGACATTATTACTAAACTATAAATTTAGTGAAAAGTCCGTCATATATCATAGTGAATGTACACTTTTTCGCCAAGCGAAATTAAGTTTTGACGAGTAAGTTACCTTTTAACTGCTTTGCAATCAAACATATATAGCGACCTCGACTTTTTTCGATTTTATTGTCTAACGTGATTTTAAATAAAATACGCGCTTCGATATATTGACAATTAGAGTTTTTACTCCAAACCAAAATAAATAATGTATAATAAACGAATAAAAATATATATGTGACTACATTACCGTTTCATTAAAGTGTCTGCTCTCCTTCTAGGCAATTACAACCTTGCACTTCCTTTAAGGGGGTTATTACCCTGTATTAAGGTAGTTCACTATTTAATTGTTATTTCATAAATTATTAAAATATATTAATGTAACTACACACGAGTATA